>JADLZK010002910.1:0-169301 GCA_015847255.1 Hyparrhenia diplandra | reverse complement strand
ATGGAGGCCCAAACCGATTCGAGTTCAAGTCGGTTTCGGAGTCCAGGGACAGCCTGCACTAAAACGGACGCCGAGGTCCACATATGGGCTTCGATTTGGACGATCTTTATATCGTTGGAAAGATAATTTCAAGACGCTTCCAATGGCACCAGTATCAGGTCCAAATTCATCCGGAGTCCACGGGAATCGTCGAAACACTATGGCGTCCAGAATCTGTTTTGGTGCTGCGCCACCGTATTTCGGTCTTTGGGCCATGTATCGTGTTGGAGCCCAATAGGGGCGCGTCCAGGGGGTCTTGCATGCCCCTAAACTCTATATATCAGTAGCCGCCACCCAAGTTAGGGTTTGGGTTTTGCTTAGATTAATTCTGTCCATTGACAGTCGCCGTTCATCGGTTTGTGAAACCCCAACTTCGTGTGCTTAATCATTCATCTGCAGCTTTGTCCTAAAATTCAGAGCTGCGTTCTTTTTCGAGTTCTTGCTTGTGTTCTTCAAGCCGCATGCAAGGATTAGCCTTCTTGGCGAGGTCGACCGGTGGGAGACACGGTTGATAACCCGAGGAACGCCGGTGCTAAGGTTGCGGGTTCAGTCTTTTCGACCGGCCGGATCGGTGTGTCGAGTTCCACCAAAACGATAGTTATCATAACTTGACGGAAGATCGGGCATCACGCCCCCATCAGATGCCGCGACTAATCCTTTGGTGAAGTGCTTCTAGGTCCAATTGACTTGCATATTGCATTTAGGACATGAGAGCACTAACTTCGTTCTTGCCTAATTGATCGACATGTTAACATATATGATAACGTGATCATCTTCGACGTGTTGGCAACTTATGGCAAGAGGCGAAGCAAGGTTGAAGCAAAGGCGACGACAAAATGAAGAAACACGCAGAAAAAAATGACGGACGCTACCGACCGGAAGTCGGTCAAGTGACCGACGCCCGGTGTGCGCGCCCAAAGAGAGCATGTTTTGGCTATCGCCGCCGAGGACCGACTGCACGCGGTGACCGGAAGCCTTCCGGTGCTGACCGACGCATGGACCGGAAGCTCGCTCGGGCCGCTCACCGTGGGGCCAAGGCGCTTGTCCTGTCTGACCGGACGCACGAAATGGTGCGACCGGACTCTTGACCGGACTCGCTGGTGAGTCCGGTTTGAGTCCGGCCGCCACGCTGTAATGCCCATTTCAAAGCACAACGACTCTATTTCGTGGGAGGCTCTATATATACTTGTTTGGCCGGTATTTGGAGTTCTCTCTTGCACATTTGAACACTCCTACACACTTGTGAGCTTGTGAGACTCCTCTCCACTCATCTCTCCATCCAAACTTCGAATCTTTGGTGAGATTGAGAGTGATAGAAGTGCATTGCATTGCTTGGTTGCATTTAGAGGCACTTCACCCTTGGAGAAGCCGCGGGATTTCGTTTCTCTTGGGAATTTTCTTGGTTCCCTAGCGGCTTGGAGCAAGAGGCGGTGTTGAGCTCGATTGGAGCTTGTTCGAGGCCACACCGGTGGTTTGTGAGGGGTCGTTCCTTACCCCGCGGGAGATTCGCGAAAGGAGCACTAGTGGATTACTCGTGGCTTGTTTGATCCTCTCTTGTGATTGGTGTGCTTGAGCTCCCACCGGGGATTTGGCAACGTGCCATTAAGCTTAGCAACCGTCAAGTGAGTGTATCGCCACAATTGGGACTAGCGTGCCGGCAAGCACGTGAACCTCGGTGAAAAATCATCGTGTCACTTGTGCTAGCTCGTTGGAGATTTCTTGTACATGGTGATTGGCTTCAGCCTCGACACTACACCGGTGGTATTGTATCCTAGCACCTCTTTGCTTTACTTTGATAGCATATCTTGTTAGGGTGCTTAGTTAGTTAGCTTGTGTAGCTTGAGTAGCTTGAGTAGTTTGCTTAGTCTTGTTAGCTCCTAGAAGTAAAATTAGTTAGCCTCTTTGTTCACCTAGGAGTAATCTAGCGACCTAGCCTTTGATTGTGCTTAGAGACTATACAATTGACTTGTGGCTTGCTTAGCTAGATTGTAGCACCGCTTTTATTTAGCTTCATCTCTTATTTACTAACCACCTTGCTTAGTGTTGTTGCAAGAATTTTTAATAGGCTATTCACCCCCCCCTCTAGCCATTAGGACCTTTCAACAAGTGGAACTGGGTCAATAGTAAAGGTATATGTGTCATAGGTTTGCAAGTTTCCTCGGAAAAAGACATAAGTTGGCGGTATAAGATGGTCGATAACGACCGCGAACACCAATTTCAATTGCCTTTGAAAAAGCTGCCCCTTTTAGAAATAGGAAGTCAATTCTGAGCATCAATGTCAAGATTGCTTGTGATTTTGACCTTAAGATCACATATATTTCAACAAGTTGAAGAATCAAGTCAAAATACCATTGCATCTGCTATATTTCACAATCTAATCAGGGAAATGGAAGGAGATGA
Source organism: Hyparrhenia diplandra (assembly GCA_015847255.1). Taxonomy (NCBI): domain Eukaryota; kingdom Viridiplantae; phylum Streptophyta; class Magnoliopsida; order Poales; family Poaceae; genus Hyparrhenia; species Hyparrhenia diplandra. The sequence continues at coordinate 166,862 of JADLZK010002910.1, read as the reverse complement.
ATTGTGGCTAGATGATGAAGATAATATCAATCAAACAAACTTTGTTGATTTGCTAAGTGGCGATCAAGGAAATGCAGCGATTAGGTAGATTCAACGATTAAGGAAGCACACATCTTACCACTCCTCTCTAGACGTTAGATTTTGTTGTTGTGTCAGCTCTCCTAATTCCCTAAATCTATGCTTGGTTGACCGATTCTATTCGTTATGAGACTGGACAAGAAGGTGATATTCACCCTAAATGCTTGGAACATTGCCTTTCCTGTTTAGGAGGAGAAGACGATAGCCATCGGTAACAAGTTCATGGTCGTAATCCAGTTTGACCCTGTCTGGACACAATAGTCTCAGGAGAAGGAAACAATATAGATTCATGTTGAGCTCGCATCTACTGAACACTTAGCTATTCAAAGTGCTTACCATGCTGCTTTAAAGTACTCCCAAAAAGAAAATATGCTAAATATTAATGACTACAACTCTAAATGTATTTTGCAGCTAAAGAACGATGGTTCTCCCTGTCAGTATTCCTCACTATTCCATGATACTGACACACTTCACCCAGAAAAACCATTAAGGCAATCAACTATTTATTGTGCATGCAAGATCCTCTGCACTATTGACCTCTTACCCATTCACAATCTATGTATGTTTCCTAGAGATGAAAACATATCCGATTCATTGGCAACTCTTCATGCGAGATTGACATCTCTTCTTGGTGCTTCATCCAACTTGGATAATGCATTCTGTTCCAAGAACAAGAAGAGGAAACAAACAGGTTTGCCCTCTACTTATACAACAATGGATACATTTCCCAGTCCTCTATCCATAGGATTGATAACCTCTAACAACTTCACTTAAATTTGGAGTTTTTTCATACTCGTGAAATGCAACACAAACCTACCACCACAGCCCCAAGACTCCACCACATAACAAGATCTCCTACCTCACAATTGCCCACCACATGCTAATCTACACCCTACCAGTCATCGTTGGTTCTAGCCATCGCCTCCAACTCAATGGGCAAAAACACCTCTTCCTTCATCGCAATACCAAACCAATGCTTGAATCAAAGGACCCTCCATCTTACCACTATCTATCTGTCTATGGTATCTAATAGCCTCTAATATCGCTTTGATTTTCATATCACTCAACATGCTTTGCTATTTTTTTGAGTCACTTTTGCCTTACTGTTACGAAAAATATTTATCATGTTCTTACCGAGTAGATTCTTTTGACACCATCCATGTAGTAGGAATTAAAACACACATTAGATCATAAACAACTATATATGCTTAGGTTAGCATCGACAACATCATGGAGATTAAGGTCTTAGTACGAATAATAAAAAGTAGGACCACACCGGTTAGCCTACCGTAAGACAACAAAAGATAGTCCGAGTAAAGAACTAATCATGTCCTCTTGCAATTTCACTTCTAGAGCTTACTAGGACTAGCACCAACATCATCTTGAATGTTATCCTCCCTCCGATAGCCGATGGCATATAGATCTTGGTGACAAGGACGCCACCATCTTCATGGTAGGTGAAGGTCGAGAATTATTTGTTCTTAAGATCGTTGTCCCACACAAACTCTTGCCACCGCACTTCGTGATGCAAGCTCGCCGCATTCCATGCATGGAGACCTTCACGCTCCATGTTTGCATTCCTCTCTGTCAAGTTATAGCTTCAAGAGTCTCAAAATCCAAGGATTTTGGTGAACCCAAAAGATGTAGGCTAGGTTAAAATGAACATGGAGCCAAAATATAAAAAACTCTTTCAAATGGAAGGCGAGATAGATAGATACCAGTGCTTCCTCATACCAACCTGGTATGAGACCTGGTATGAGGACCTTGAAAAGCTCAAAAAGGCCTCCATCCTGCCATCTCCGGCATTCTCTTTCGACCATGCTGCGATGTGTTTGCTTCGAGAACCGCTAGCGAGATTTGGTGATGGGCCCATGACATTGGATAGGCCCCAACGGCCGATTTTCACACGAGTGGAATCATTCTTGTGGTTCGCTATCCAAATCTTGAGTATGTGCTTGATGACGCCAATCCCATGACACCAGTCCTCCATAGTAGCTTCATCCTCGCCTCCGTAGCCGCCATCCAAGCTGCTCGCCTTCTCCTTCATCCGTTGCATCTACTGATGCTAATTATGCCGTGGACCTGCCTCTCACCCATCGGCATCACACTCCTTCACCACCTCAGCGACCTCGATGACGCCGGCTTCTCACCAATGTAGTGGGTGAGGCTGTAAATATGGAAGAGATGAGATGAATTGGGAATCTAGGAGGACGGCGAAGTGACTCCACTGTTTCACTCCTTTTCTGGTTTTATCACAAGCTCAGCTTCCCCACCATGATGGGCTTCTCCACTATGATGAGCTACTAGGGCATCCTCAACATGTCGGCCGTGATGGGCCAAATGAACCACAAATTAATCGTCCATTGTCATGTGGTAGGCAAATCCCGAGTGGACCGCACCTCAATCACTAGTGTAAGATGATGAAGACGGGAGAGAAGGTCATGATCCGTGTTTTTCCAGGAGATCATCAGGCCAGTTCACCTCAGCCTCTTCTAGAACAAATAGGAAAGGTCAACCTTTTTCACCTGTTGCACCATAGTAGGCACTAGGCAGTGACATGTTGAATTGTTGTAGGCTTGAAGTTCACGCGTTCAATCCTCAAACCCGGATTTCTAAGTACTTGTAGTTTCAGATTGTGAGCTTCTGAGTAGAGGGGAGCAGATGTTGGTAAGTATAATATATCCCATATATGCGCATAAAAAGTCGCATATATGCGTATAAAAAGTTTACTTTGACTATTAGGATTTAGATATGGTATCAAATTATATTTAGTATTATCTCAATTCTAAATTATAAGACAATCTGTGTTTTCTAGTGACATAGCTATGTTTTATTACATAGTATTCATTATGTTTCTACAAAAGTCAGGCATGACGTGACTTAAGGGAACCGGTGGTGGTCATTTTGAAAAACTTTTGGGGAAAATTAGATGAGTACCATTAAAAATCACCGGCTTAGAAAATACCACTAAAACATTCAGTTTTAGAAAATTAGCAGTGAAAGGTTGCTCCGTTGTTTTACCATCCACATTTACTCTTTTTTTTTTTTTTTTTGTGAAACGCTATCCACGTTAACTTGACGTCAACTTCTCAAAAAAAAGTTTGGAGCAACACAAAGTGCACTCCCAAACTCCATTCTAGTCAGATATTATGACTCCTTATTACATATGTAATGCACAACATGGCATTGATACACAACAGAGTAGTTCACGCTTATACTACTATCTCTGTCACACTAGTTGAGAGGGGATTACCCTTGTACTAAAAACTTCCCAAAGCTTCTCTCTCCTTGTAGCTTGAAATGATAATTTTATAGGCTGTCTACAAGCAAAACTCGCAAATGACAACTTGACGTCAACTTCTCAAAAAAAAGTTTGGAGCAACACAAAGTGCACTCCCAAACTTCATTCTAGTCAGATATTATGACTTCTTACATATGTAATGCACAACATGGCATTGATACACAACAGAGTAGTTCACGCTTATACTACTATCTCTGTCACACTAGTTGAGAGGGATTACCCTTGTACTAAAAATTTCCCAAAGCTTCTCTCTCCTTATAGCTTGAAATGATAATTTTATAGGCTGTCTACAAGCAAAACTCGCAAATGACAGTGGCAAAAACAGCAAAATCCACTTTTCCGTGTCCTGTTGTCAAGATATACACTTTGTGTCTTGTGGCAAACTCTGCCCCACCATTTCGATTGATCATATTTCTTATGCCTAGCTCTTCGGTGTTGTGGTCTTCCACCTTCCCGGCTCTTTTTTTTCTAGCTTTCATTGTGTGGCAACCCTTGCCGGAGGTAGTTGTCGTCGCGATCGCGCCGCGGCGGGAAGAAACGCGGCGCCGCCTCGAGCAGGAGAGCACGGAAAAAAAAGGAGACAATAGAATTGGGAAAATGTACTTGTTATTCTTTGCCAACCGCCCGACCACCCACACGGCGAGTTCATAGTGCAAGGTTTTGGGCCTTAGCCCGATACAACCAAGTGGGGCCACATACCATCTTACTGGCCCATGAGCAATATAATGCAAGTAGTAGAGATAATAATACTAGTTTGTGACACACTGATAAGAGAAGAGATAATTTACAAGAATTGTGGGCAGCAGAAGCTGCGCCATCAGTTTTTTGTTTGGAGTTCAGCATGTGAGCTCCAAGCCACCCCGAGTTTTACACATGGCCAATTTACAATCCCAACACCCTATGGTTCCTATTGATCAATTGGAATTCTAAAGGCTTTCCTTCTCACACTAGATTGGTACAGTGTTTTCTTTCTTTTGCTGATGTGGTCACATACTCTTGCCTAACTAGTGAAATGTACGTCTGTGATAAAGTTGAGACCCTCTGTGATTAATTACAGAGTTTGACATAGTGGCCGTCAGCAAAAAAACATCTTTTTTACTTCTGTGAAGTTCAAATACAAGAGCCTATATTGTTTGTCATCTGTTCTCTTGCACCAATATACATCGATGACACCCGAACCTGATACACCAGCCATCGAAGCATCAACGGTTGGAAAAGGGGGCCTCAAAATTTAGGCTGTTTTAGCAATTTTCAGGCAAACACTATGACTAAATGGGACTAAATGGCCTTTAATCCTCTCTAATCTAATCCATTAAGTTAACTAATAAAGGGGACTAAAGTTTAGGAGGGCCAAACCAAACAAGACATAGCTAGTGGAGCGGCCTCTCCAAATACATTTTTGGAAGATAAAACCGAATCAAGTTAATTCCACTAGGCCAAGGATTTTTCTAGAAAAAGGAAGAAAATACAAATAAGTAATAGTACTAAGGAAAAGAAATAATATTATTAATTGAAAATGGAAAGAAATGGATAGAACACGTCCGGATAAGTCAGACAGTGTAAACGGTCCGACAAATGTGTTAACCGCTTCTTCCCCGTCACTAAACAAAACCGCTACACCCTCTACCGCCCGCCATTTCTCTCGCGCGCGCGCGCTGGCCTCCATCACCCCGCGGCGGCGCGGCGCGCTCCGCCTATACGTACGTAATGGCCGACGGCGCCCACAACGACGGTGCCGACGACGGGCAAGGGATCTACGACCCGTTCCTGATCCGGACGTCTTCAATGACGACGTCCTCTACTTACTGGACATGAACGGCGGCATGGACCCGCCGCCGCCGCGGCCACTGCAGGCAGCACCGGCGGGGCAACAAACCGCTTTCATCTCAGCAGGTCCTTCCGGCGACAATAGTCTCCTAGAGTGGCCGCCACCGACGCTGGACTTCAACGACTTCGCCGTCCACAACAGCGCTCCTACACACAATGCCCTGCTTGCCGGCGATCCTACTACTAGTAGCAGTGCGCAAGACGTCTTGGGCGCTGCAGCAGGTACGTCGGCGACCGCACCAAGGCCGCCGCCGCCGCTGTCGTCGTCTGCCGTGCACCAGAACGCGTCTCTAGACTGCACCGGCTGCCAGGTTCTTCGAGAAGTTGTGCACTCTAACGGTAGGCATGCACACGTGCTACGGCATACTTACATACATATGGACACGATCGGCGGACGCCGATAATCGATCAAACACTTACGCCCTGGCTGCCAATTGGATTTCTAGGGCTTGAAGCGACCAAGTTTAGTATCCATGGCGCCGCCGGTGTGTTCCACCATGCAACCCTAGAGGTGTATCGCATAGACTCCAACGGCCTGGGAATGACGATGACAACACAACTGACGCACCAGTCCTACGTCGAGTAAGCTGCTTGGTGCTTGCATTGGACTCCGATCCTAGATTTCATGCACATTTCTTTGCGAATTTTTCAGATGCATCATCTACTACTAATCTGATTGCATTGATGATCTGAGCAGTTTCAGGGGCCGGGACTACGTGTGGGTAAAGCACTACCTGATGGACTACGCGCAGCAGCGTGCTGGTGGCGGATACATTGTCCTAGAGGACTCGATCTCGGCGTTCCAGGATGCCCTGTGCACCAGCATGGTCTGCGCCGCTGGTGGCGACGCCGGCGACCACCGTGAAGCAGTAGCACAAGAGATTAATGGTGGCCACGCCGACGTTCGCCGTGAACCAGTAGCACAAGAGATTAATGGTGGCCACGCCGATGACCACCGTGAAGCAGTGTCACTAGAGATTCATGGCAGCCAGCAACGAGTAGTTGACGGCCGTGCTGCTGCTGATGCCGGCCGCGCTGTGCAGCCTGCTACGGTCCAGCAGGGCAACGTCGTCAACGTGCCAGCAGAAGCGCCTGCAGGTTGGTTGCTGCACAACTGATCATGCATTTGCTCCTTGTCGATTTTAGTTTTTTCAGCATTCTTTCTCTGTAACTAATGTGGTCGTTTTCATTCCGTTACGTACGAAGTCTCCATATATACCATTTCCCATCTACAGGGCCATCTGAACCAGTTGCTAGGGAGCAAGGACGACGACCAGAGATTCCGGCTGCCAAGACTGCACTTGCGATCCAGGTATATCTCTACCACCATTTGTACATCATGAATCATGATCGATAAGTCACCATCAGTGTTTTTGTTGTAATCACAAAAGGAAACCAGCATGCATGTGTGTACCACTTGGCTTCTCTGAAGCTAATTTAGAACTATTGCACGCCACAAAAACTTCACATGTTTTTTTTTCTTTTGCAAACAAAAGACAAAAGGGAGTCCAATAGGAGCCTGGTTTAATAGTTCAACAAAAAAAGAGCCTGGTTTAATAATACTAATGCATCTCACACAGCCACACGTCAGAATAATCAACTTTTTTCATTGTACTCCCTTCATGTTCTTAAAGGAAGACGTTTTGAGGTTGTCTTAAGTCAACCTTTGACTACAAATAAATACTTTTGGGTTGAGTTTGAATTTAAAAATATACATAAAAGTGATGTAAGTAGATTCATCATGAAATGTAGTTTTATAAAGTACATATTGACTATATTTTATAAATATTTATAGCAAAAAAGTAGCAGCCAAAGCTGTTGATCAATGTCCTGTCCAAAACGACTTCCTTTAGCGACAAGGAGGGAGTACAATATTATATGAATGTACCAAGAAACTAAATCAGGAAACCTACTTACAATCTATCAGAGTGTTTCTTCTCTCAACACCCCAATTTTCCTCGCTCTTCCTCTCTTTCTTCTCCAAATCTAAGAATTTTAAGGGCTTAGTGGGGATGAACAACTACTTCTCTGGTAACGGGTTCCTCCAAGAATAACCTATTATGTAGAGTTGGAGGTTTTATGGTCTAGTGAGGTTGCCTCCAATCTTAAATGTGGAGGGAAGACCATAGTTAAGGCACTCACGGTAGTCGGTGGGTTGTTACCACACCAGATTAGGACAAGGGAGCAAGGGCATGGCCAGTTGAAGCGGCAGAGAACAACCGGTGGGGAGAGTGGGTGTGGCAGTGGCAAAAGAATGTATGAGGAAGGAATAAAAGTAGGGGTGGTAATGGATCCGACCCTTTTGCCTTCTTTCACAATCTCACTTGGCCCTTTCCATTCTTAGTTCAAAATTGTATAGTTTTACGATCCAATCCTAATCTGGCCCGACCCTTAAATTTGCTAGGCTAAATTAAAGGGTCCTTTACCACCATTAAGTAAATGGGAGGGAAGGGAACATGATGTAAAGGAGTGGCCTAGTGAGCAGGTTGTGGAATAGAGATGTCAAAGCAAGAAAACAAACCATGGAGAGACAATCTAAATACCATTAGAGTCAAGATCTAATGGTTGGAAAAAATCAGATATGGATAGAGGAAATACTGTTTTTTTTTATATAACAACTACGTCAAGTTCATACTATCATCTTGAAAACATTCTTGACTCCTGAATAATCAGATTGCACACATCCTATAAAATTTAGTTACATAAAAATATACACATTATTGACTACAATCTTTCAATAGATCACTAGCCATGTTCCTAGGTAAAGGACTCCTTGGCCACCTTCTCATTAACTTGACATGCCATAGGAAACAAATCATGTGTACCCTGCCTCTAAAAATTTAATCTGCAAATGGCTAGCGGGAACCTAAGTAGCTTGTATAGAAGGGCCACCTTAACTTCCCCATAGCAAACAACAAAATAGGCAACTACAAATTTGCACTAGCTACACACAAAAAAATAGAAATAGTTAAAATTTATTTTTATGAGGTGGTTAAGCAGTCAGTCCTACAAATGCCTCGAAAATCAATTTTATGGGACGAACGGTCTATAACACCAACCACATATCAAAATAATAGAAAACACAAAATAAAACATGAAGGTTTGTTATTGGACTCAAGTACAGCCACCTGAAAAGGTTATATGCCGCAACTCATATGACATGATTTTCCACTCATGTATCAAGCTTTGTAAGCCCTTCCATAAACCACCACACCAGATAACAATATATTAGCACACACATTATTCTATTATATTAACTTATACATGACATTTATTGAACATTTGGGTCTCAAAATATGTCAAGTGAAATATCAACTATAAAATTCTACTAGGTCTCATGGAACAATACATTTTTGGTATAGGGCATGTAGTTATCCCATCATTTAGAAAAAAATTGAAAACGAAAGAACATAAAATAGAGATTTGGAACATATTAAATGATCTTAAATAAAAAAGTTTAGAAACTACAAAGTTTTAAAACTTATCAAAATGTACAATTGAGATATAAATTTTATTTTCATACAACTTGAAAATATTATGAATTTATTTTGCAACCTCTTGTTTTAATGGTCCATCTTATATGTGAACCATCCTTTGAGACTCAATTTTTAGGGGTTAAATGGTAAGGTGCCTCCCTCCTAAAATTGATATATTAGTATTGAAGGTTACCAAATTCTTTTAGATAATATCTCCTCTAGTCTAGAAAAAATGAGAAATGTGATGCCTTTAAATATCATTTGTATAAGGTAGTAACAGTCGAAAAAGAAAATTCTAAAACCAATACATGATTGACCATATATACTGCACTGAAGGATGACGTAAGAGAAAAGATATTTAATTATGTCCTCTTTAGTAGGATAAAACACCATTTCATATTACCATGCCAGTTAAATAATGCATCTAACTAATAAACGGATTTTGGTAATCTCATATATGTTGCAGAGGGAGAGAGCGAGCAATCTGCAGCTGGACGACATTTCGAGCTACTTCCACCTTCCGATGGTGGAGGCCGCCAAGGAACTCCGCATCTGTGCCACTGTCCTCAAGGGCACCAGCCGTAAGTTCAACATACGACGCTGGCCTTACCGGAAGGTACCTAGCTAGCTCCTCCATTTGCTTCCTATTCTCTTGAATTTGTATCTCCTGATGATCATGCACATCGTTACTATTATTGTAGTAATCAGAAATGGGGACATACTTGTATGCAGATTAAGAGCATTGACAGCCAGATCGCCAAGCTGAGAAGAGGCAATGGCGACCCAGCGGCCATGAGAGAGATAGAGAGGCTCACCGATAACAGGAGAAGGATTTACGCTGGTCTAGAATAAATACTAGAAACACTGCACATTTTACTCTTGAAATAGTACTTGTCAGCACCGCAGCTCCTTGAATCTTGTAGTACAAAAAAAAGGCTAGTAAATGCCAAGATCTTTGTTTTTGCAAGGACTTCATGTGTGCTAACAACAATAATGAAAAGGATTGTCATGCATGAAATTAATAAAAGATGGAAAGCAGAAAAGCAAATTCAGTAATAGCAGAAATGGACCCAGATTTAACTGCAACCAAATATGATATTTTTTTTTTGAGGGATTCAGCGGGGAAAATTCCCCACTTAATCTTTTTCATTAAAAATAGTAGGGTTCAATACAGGAGCACGAGAAGTGCTAAAAGAAACTTTGGAGCACCACAGGCTCAAAAATAAAAAAAGAAAATACATTAGGGGATATTCTCCAACCAAGATTTAAGAGGACCAAAAAGTCCTGGTTTGGCCTTGATACAAATCAAGCCAATTTGCTCCTTAAAATGAACCTTCCATCTTGAATAAGTGCACTGTTTACCATCAAAGATCAAATCATTCCTGAGACACCAAATGGACCAACAAGCTGATATGACAACTTCTCTGAAGAACACCTTGTCAAAATCTAGTCTTGCTTGAATAACCATATCCAGAGGAGGTAAAGAAGAATCCCAATTTATTCCTAAAACAATCCAACAGGCCTGACTAAAGGGACAAATCAAAAAAGAGATGCTCAATTGTTTCATCCCCAGAAGAATTACAGATGGCACAAGAATAGCTGGGTAAAAACATATTTTTTTCTTTTCAACATGCCTCTGGTATTCAATCTATCCATGAGTAATAACCAGAAAAAGAATTTATGCTTACCCAAATTGGATCCAAACCACAACCATCTGAAAAGAGGAGAAGCTTCATCATGACCCAAAGAAGATTCTATAAGCTTTTTTAGAAGAATATACATTAGAATTCCACCCATACCACCATTCATCAATCCCATCCGAATCGAAGTTCAAAGAATCCACTAGCAACTCAAGAAGTTCTAGTTCCTCTAGAGCTTGGCTGGAAAGAGGCAAAAAGAAGTTTTTGTTTAACTCATTAGTGATGAAAAAGTTGACAGAACAATTCTTCTTTTTTTTGCAAGAGTACAGCCTTGGAAATTTGTCCCTTAAACATGTGTCACTCCAAATGTCTGACCAAAAAGAATAGAGTTACCAGAACTGGTTTGCGGTGGTGATACTTCTGAATTCAGGACAAAGTTTAAGGATATCTCTCCACCAAAATGAACCAACTGCTCTTCTTGCATGGGGTGGGGTATTGTGATTAGCATAAAGTTTACTCCAAGTTAGATTAACCCAGGGGATGTCACCAAATATGATACTAGTATTGTCTAAGAATAGAAACGCATGGAGGTATGAAAAATATAAAACATAAATGATGTAATAACTATCGGTACATGAAAAATAAAAGAAACAATGTTTCCCTATAAAATGATGTCGGAAATGAAGTAGAAGTTAATTAAGAGATTAATTAACAGAAGTAGGAATGCATGGTTGTTGCTTCCACCATGAAATTCAATATTCTACCCAAGACCTAGGGACACAATCAAGTGGAAAGGACAACAACAATCATAAATGTTAAAGCATACACATATACATTTACTAACTTTGCATGAGCATAAATAACAATTAAATTAGCATTTGTTTTATGATACAAAGAAACGTAACAAACTAAATAAAGGAATATTGAAACTTATGTAGAAAAAAAGGGAACAAAATTTCTAATTCATTGGGAAAAAACATAGGAATAATGGAAACAAAGGAGAGGGTGTCGATAAGATGGATACTAATCCTGAATCATATATATTGATGTCCTTGGAAATTGATACATACAATTGCCAAACATGTAAAGGACTAATTACCATCATTAACTAGCTAATTGAGGGAGATGTATTAATGTATTATTTGATCAATTAGGAAGTCAAATAAGCTAAAAACATAACAATAACATGAACAGAGATAATATGAAGACTAATGTGAAACCATATAGATGTCATTGAAGATTATTACACGTAAAGAGCAAGAGAGAGAAAAGTACTAATTATCAGCATTAACTAGCTAATTAAATGTACTACCTAACATCGTTAAATCCTTGATTTGGGGCTAACACTACCGCATAAACGAACTTCCATGGCGGACAAAAATATTTTCCGTGGCGGTTTTTCCGTCCCGCCACGGACGAAGGGTCACGGAAAATGGAAGATTTTCCGTGGCGACAAAAATGCCCGCCATGGTTAATAATTAAAAAAAGAAAAATCCAATCGAAACCCTAACGGGCCCAGATCCGGGCCGCCGGGCCCGTTAGGGTTTCGTGGTCCCGTCACAAGAACCGCAGCCGACGCCATGCTGCGCCAACCGGCCGGATCCGCTTGCCGCCGCCCGGCGATCGGCTTCGCCGGTGGCGGATCCCCTCCGCCGGCCGGCGGATACGCTTCGCCGCGGGCGGATCCCGGCGTGCCGCCGGCCGGATCGCGCCGCTGGGCGCCGATCCGCGCGCCCCAGTCGCTCCGCCGGGACGCGCCGCCCGAGATGCTCAGCGGTGAAGCCTTCGCGCCGCCGGCTCGTCTGCGCCGCCCGGAGAGCGCCGCCCGCCGCCAGATCCGCGACACCATGAGGAGCCCCGCACCACGTCCGCGCGAGCCGGAGGAGCCCGGAGCCCGCCGCTTGGTAAAGTGGAGGAAGAAAGGGAAGGGAAGGAGGACCGGCGCGGCCTTCGGGAAAAAAGGAAGGGAGAGGGTCGGGAGTGAGTCCGTGGGTGAGGAATTGAAGTGAAAATGTTTAAGTCCCCATATATATAGTTAGGATGTTATTGGGTTGTTATTGGGTTCTCTGGAGAGAATGTTTGGGCCTCATTTACGGTGGCAGTTTTTTTATAAAGACCGCCACGGTTAATGGATTTACCGTGGCGGTTAATAAAAAATGACCGCCACGGTTAATCAGGGTATTTTCCGTGGCGGTTTTTCAAAAGCCCGCCACGGAAAATGAAATTCAAACACCACGCAAAATCAATTTTGTAGTAGTGTAAGTGTTTTTCTTTTCAGATGGGGATGTAGGGCATGTTTTGTTCGTGGCTTCAAAACGCTACCCGACTAGATAGGCTTCCTATGCACGTCCAAATTTTGGATACCTACGGCCAAAATTTGTTGTCTAATAAGTACTTGTCTGAAGCCTTAATCCAATCAAGATTGTGCTTTGGAGCACTAATTAAATGTGGGAGTGCCAGCCCCGTTCCCCATCCCCCTGTTCTCAATGCACTACTTACACCCCCACTATATCTTGGTTTTGTCTAAAGCATTTAGGGACTGATTGGGTAGAACCCTGAGCGAGATAGCTATGGACATGCATAACCTAAGTGTGGAAAAAAAACAATGCCCAGACTAGGCAACTCTCAAGTATTGTACTAAATAAGTTATGACCACGTCAAATTTCTCATGGCAATTAAGTCTTACATTTTTTAGTTTGCTTCTTTTTATATATGTTGTGTTAAACTCAAAATAGCCTATATATGCACAAATTTAAGCGACGTCAACTCAAAACAGTGCAAGTGCAATAGCACAAACTCCAGCGTTGGTAATTTTTAAACATTCAGTCAAAATAAATAAAAAAGAAAATAAGTAAAAAGGATAAAGACAAAATTGCCTTCAAAACCGGTTATAACAGGGCTAGAGAGGTAAGATGAACGGTTTTAAAAGTTAAGGGATGTGTTTTGCTGGGTTTTGATGTTCAGAAAGGAAAACGGACTTTCGTGAAAGTTGGGATTTAAGTTTTTTTTTAGAATTACACAGTACAACGTAGATGCTCACAACACGCACGCATACTCACCCTAAAGTTGGGATTTAAGTGTACTTTTTGCTTATTTTTAACTCATAATATAAATTAAGTCCATTCTTTTTTGGACCCGACCTTTCCATCATATTTGTAGGCCAAATGTTGTGGCCCTTTACCAGATCTACATACAAATGAGTTACAAACGGATTTCAGTTTCCAAAGTTAGGAATCCATTCTCTTGTGAAATTTACCCATCGAGCTTCTCGGAGCTTTTGATCGTCTCCTGTCAATGGAAAAGGGTACAATCCTTTCTTAGTGTTTTTTTTGGTTCTTTATATAATTTTGATAGTACTAGGTAAATTCCCGTGGCGTTGCAACGGGAAAAGTAATGTCATAAAAATATAAATATGGATGTGTGTTGTGCTGTTAAAAAATAATACATCAAGCGTGATGATGGGTGCTCGTTTGAACGAGCTCAAGTGGCAATAATACAATATAACCTAACACCAGAATAACAATCTCAAGCAACTCAAGCAACAAGAACAGAGTGAACAGAGAGAATTATTGTAATTTAACACAAATTATGATGGTGCATATGCAGTAGAAGTCTCTTCCACGGTTGGTCATAACCGTTGCAAGCAATACGTGCTCTCATGCAGTCTTCAAGCAGTACGTGCTCTTATGCAGTCTTCAAAATATCGCTTGCCTTTATAATCCCACATCCAACTATGGTTATATCGCTGCCCAATAGTTTATCACCTGAATTGCAAATCCAAAGGTGCAAGTGACATGGTGTATCAGATACTCATGATGTCACAGAAAAATAACAGCTCAATTTCTCAAGAGCGTTGAAGGCAAGAAAACATCCAACTGAAGCATGTATCAAGATTAACCTCCAACTGAAGCATATATCAAGATTAACCTTCAAGGGTATACATCAGCCCATCACGTTACACTATGTAACGGTTCCAGAAGCAAGAGAAATTGATTTAATGCCATCCAAGCATACAACAGCCCATGATTAACCTGGATAGTAATTTGTAGAGCCTGGCAAATATTTTACATTTCAGATTCTAACCTTATTCATTGGAATTAGTCTTATGCCATACAAAGAAAGGTCAGGGTAGTTATTCAATTACTACCTCGGATTTGCATTGATTCTTTTTTTAGTGAAATTGCATTGATTCTTTCATGAATAAATGCACTCGTCGACATGAATGATTCTTGGATGGTGCTTCAGTTTATATAAGTTGCTATAAGACTATGGATGCGGTAGAAGAGAGACACATAACAATGTAAGGATTCAGTTCAAGATCTGAGCTATACCTGATAAAGTTGTTACAATAATTCAATGGCTGTTCATGGACTCATCAGTCGTCAACACTGAGCTTAAGCTCTGCTTTGAGCTTAGAACCCATTGGTGATTTCTAAGGCTATCTCCAACAGCCCACCTATTCCACTCCCAACCCCAAAATGCATCACACACAGGTGAAAATCACCCTCCAACAGCGCATGCAATGGAATGAGGCAAAATGCATCGGAGGAGAGAGGGAAGGCAGATATGCGGCTTTAATCTCTCCTCAACGCCCAAATCCCTGGCGCCGACGGATGGTGGGCCCGTACGAGCGAGCCGGGGGCGGAGCAGGGCAGGCGCCTCCCTTGGCTGCCGGTGCCGGTGCAGGCGTGGCTCACGGAGCAGGGGCAGGGAATCGCGGCGGGGAATCACGGCGAGGAGCAGCGACGCGGGTCGCGCGGGGCGGCGAGGCGGAACTGCGGCGGGTGGCTGGAGCGACTCTGCGTGCCCGTGGCGAGCAGGCCACTAGCGAGTGGCGCGGCGTGCCCGCGCCGAGCGGCAGGAGCCCGGGCACCGGCGCGAGCTGCGGCAGGTAGGACTTGAGCCGGGACGGGAGGAGCAAGAATATGGCGCGACCACCGATCCATGACTCGATGCCGAACCAGCCGCAGCCGACGAGCGCGGATGACGGCCGGGACGTGCGCGCCGCGGACGCCGAACGCGGCGTGGGCCAGCACCGGGAACGGCAGGCCGTGCGTGACCGCGGGCGCGACCGTGAGGACGAGCGTGACGAGGACGATGAGGTTGGCGAAGGCGACGGTGGCGACGCCCTGAGCGCGGACATGCCGAGGTCCACGAGGCTGCGAGCGAGATAGGAGGGCACGCCGATGACGAGGCTGACCCGGAGGCTGGCGAGGTCCCAGGTCCGACTCATTCGACGTCAATCTGGGACTCACCGGCAGGAGCGGCGAGCAGCTGGAGCGGCACAGCGCGGCGTGCCCGCCTGCGAGCAGCTGGAGCGGCGTGCCGTGCCTGCCGGCGAACGGCAGTTTCGGTTTGGGGTGCTGTATCTGCGTTAGCTGTTGGAGAATGAAAGTTTTGATGACCTTATCCTTTTTACTGTATGTGATGCAAACCAGCCAATGCCTCTTTTTATGCCTGCACTGCTGGAGACAGTCTAATCTAACTACTGAAAGGAGCATGGTAAAGCTCAGTGCACTAATGCATTGCCCAACCCAGTGATTTATAACTGATGACAAATGTCGCACAGTCATGGATATGATTAATTAATTTCTTCCTATGGAACACAAAGCATGAACATGATTATAAAATAGAGCATGATTAATCTGTCACCCTTTGAAGGGAAAAAAAGTAAGACAATCACCAGGGGTCAGATTCCATGCATGCATCCTATACCATGGATAGAAAGATTGCCACCCTTGGCAGAACCATGCATGCACACGATAGTTTCACCACGTTGGCATAAAACAAACACCTAGTGGGCATGGAATGGCATCACAACTTGTTCCATAATGATTTTTTTTTTTTACCCCGACAAACTTCATATATTAAATTTTCTAAAGCGCCATATTACATAGGAACTCTTTTGAAAATAAAGACATGAGGAAGAAAACATCATGATCCTAAGACAGAAAAGAAAGACAACAACGCCGGAAGGGATACACTGCGCCGATGATGTTCGTACGGGCGAGATCGCCGGAGAAGGAGGCATGGGTGTCGGACACACCGCACTGGAGGGGGTGGATTGGCCGGATACTTTGATTACGCCCAAAGCAGAGAGGGCACAGGAGCACAAGGGTTATTTGCATATCATTCCGACAACCGATGGATGCTTTTGAAATTTGCCCTTACAATTTGAAATGGATACTCCAATCACAAACCCCCCTGAAGGCAGAGTGGTGAAGGCAGAGTAGTCGTGAGCAATGCCGAAGAAGTAGCCGTCTTAGTTTGATGGAAGATCTTAAGATCGAAGGCTGCTTTTGATTACCGCCCAGAGTTGAAGATGTTGTGCAGTGGGGGGCTTCTTTTCGCTCCACAGCATGAATGTGGGCCCCTTCTGGTGAAAGCCCGAAGCAGATCGCCGAAAAAATCTTTGGCTTCCAGAGGAAGCCGTGAACAACGGCATCTCCACTTCGGCCACCGCATGTAGTGGTGGGCCACCTCAGCACATGGACCATTCTGATGAGCAGAGCATGTGCTGCCACGAAGGTGGCTTCCATGCCAAACCAATGAAGCACGTAGATGGTTCCTGTGCCACGCCAATGATGTTGTAGCTGCATGTGGTTCCTGTGCCACGCCAATGATGTTGTAGCTGCATGTGGTGCACGTAACAGCAATGGACCCCACAGCACTGGCAGCGGGCCCCACGGAGGCAACGCGCGTGCCAGCACGAAGACCCCGCCGTGCCCCCGTACGGGATGTACAGCTCCCGTACGTCCTGACCGGAGCTCCCGGTAGGCCAAGGCGGGGAGGCCGAGCGCGAACGGAGCGGTGGCGGCGACTTGCAAGCTGCCACAAGCTATGGCTGGAAGAGGCCTGGGCGTGGGCGGAGCACCCTGCGCTGCCATGGCGCGAGGCCGAGCTCGCGCTGCAGCCGGAGGCCGAACTCGTGACAGGAGCGGCGGCGAGGCGTGATTGGCTTATCTTCCCAGGGAGGAGAGGAGGACGGGGAAGACACGCACGCATCGGACCTCTGTTTGCTTCCCAGGGCAGTACAGACCGCGTACCAAAATATACTACTGTAAGTGGGACCAAGATGACAGTTTACGTATAAAAGGGTACATGTCCAACAAGATTAGAATACGGAGGGTAAGTTTCCAATTACACGAATTGTAAGGGCAAATATCAAAGGATGCGAAATTGTAAGGACATGGATCCAAATTACCCAAAGCACAAAGGCTCGAACCTCTTCAACTTGTTCCATAATGATTATTGATCCATGACGTTAGATTCTTATCAAGCAATTCGATGCTCCTTCTGTACGTGACCACTGGATCACAAAAAGAAAAGAGAAGAGAAGAAGGAACAGAGAGAAGAGATGGAAGATACCTTCAACGCCTCATCGGCCGCTGCTAGCTGTTGGCCGCTCGTGCTGGGCGGAGCCGCGCGCTGCACGCCGAGGGGAGCAACTGGCGACGGCGTATGAACGCCGATCTGCTTCCGCCGCGGAGATGCCACAGGCGCTCAGGACACTCGCGAGCTGCAAGCCGAGGCAGGACTCCGGTGGCGGGGGTCAGCGTCGCGGCTGCGGCAGTCGTCGCTGAGCGGCCTGGGCACGCTGGGGTCCTGGGCTGTGGACGGAGAGCGTGCTGGACGACGCTGATCCACTTCCGCCGACGGTGGAGGCGTGCTGCTGCTCGTCCTCATCGGCGCCGTCGGCGTCCATCCTCGCTGCCGCGCCGGACGCGTCCCTCCGTCGCCGCATCTTCGCGGCGGCCGGCAGGAGGACGACGACGCCGGGCGCGCCTGCTGCGCGCGTCTGCGGTGATGCTGCTGGCCACCACCACCGCGGTCCGTGAACCGCTCGAACACCGCCGTGACGACGACGCCGAGACAATCGCGCCGCACCACCTGCTGCTGGGCCTCGTCGCCGAGGACCGGACCCTGCCCTACGTCGTTCCGCTCGCCAGCGTCGAGGCACCTCTGGCGTGGCCGTGTGGGAAGGGAAGGGGCAGGGGCGACGGCGGCTGGAACTGTCTGGACGAGTGGGGAGTCGCGGCGTCTCGGAGGGCGCGCGGCAGAGGGCATCCACATCATGGAGAGCGGGGCGTGGGCGGGATCCCGGCGGCGGTTAGTGCGCGCGTGGGCGGTTTCGCCGGGCTGAAGGGGATTAGCGCGGGTTATTACGACCGGGGGGGTGAAGCGATTAGGGGTAAGCAGACGATAACATTCGGGTCTTTTTAGTAGTATAAGATTCAGCTGATGGTATTTTAGGTGCAAGTCTTTCCGGATGCTCACTTAAAACCAACGCCAAAGGTCTGTCCATATTTCTTCAGGTGTTCTAATTCCAGCTAAGGAGGACCAGCACCTGGCTGACTAGCTGGCTGCAAGACGAGAGACGGTATTGGAAATTGAACGATGCCTACGTGCTACTTTGACCTGCCTGTACACAGACAAGAGCTTTTCACATCACTGTGTACAAAATACCTTTAATAATCAGGCAGGCTAACTTGAGAGACAAAACAATACTTGAATTTGAAAAGGAATTCAAAGGCAGCAACGATTTCCCCTTCGACTATACCACTACATATACACAGTTATATGCTAAACTATATGATAATGTATTTGAAAAAAAACTCTGCTATTTTGTCATCTCTGTTATGTACGAGCAACGAGGATCGCCGGAGCTGAGAGCTCCGGTATGCCCCCTGACCATTCAGCGCACGATGACCTTCCCTCCGAGTCTACATCCACTATAGCAGAGTCGCCCCTCTTTCACCCTCCCTGCGAGCATCTTCAGCAAGGCTGTCCTCCAGGAGCCTCACGATGGCTCGCCTCAGCGGGCGTGCGCCGTAGCTGGGTTGTAGCCTTCTTCCACCACCCGCTCCTTGAACTTCTCAGTCACTTGAAGACTGATATCCTTGACCTTCAGCCTGTCGATGACCTCCTGGAGCATGATTTCCGCGATCTCCTTTGACCTCGAGCTTGGTCAGCTGCCTGAACACGATCATCTCATCGAGACGGTTGAGGAACTCAGGTCGGAAGTACTGCTTCATCTCCTCCGATGACCAGGCTCTTGATCCGGCTTTTCGTAGCTGCTGTCCTTCTCATCAGAGTCAAGGTCAAATCCCATCTTCCGCCCCACCCTTCGATGACGCTGCTCCCCTACATTTGAGGTCATGATTAGGGAGTGTGTTCTTGAAGTCCACAGTCCTTCCTTTGCTGTCAGTCAATCTCCCATCTTCCAAAATCTGAAGCATCATGTTGAAGACATCTGGGTGTGCCTTCAATCTTCATCAAAGAGCACAACCGTGTATGGCCGCCGGGCCGAACTGCCTTTGTCAGCTGGCCACCCTCAGTGTATCCTATATATCCTGGAGGTGAACCAATCAACTTGGATACCGTGTGCCTCCATAAATTCACTCATATCAAGACGGATCATAGCCTCCTCAGAGCCAAAGTATTAGGCTGCAAGAGCCTTTGCAAGCTCTGACTTCCCAACGCCAGTGGGACCTGCAAAAATAAAGCTTGCAATTGGCCTGTTGGGGTTCTTGAGACCCACACGAGCACGGCGGATGGAAACGACTAATTGCTACCACAGCCTCATCTTTTGGCCAATGACACGCTTGTGCAAAAGTCTCTTCCATCTTAAGGAGCTTATCGGATTCATCGCTGGAAACTTTCTCCACAGGGATGCCAGTCCACGACGATACTATGTGCTGGATATCTGCTTCATTGACCATAGGTCCTGTCTCTCCAGACTCTTCCTCTGCTTTGCTCAATTCCTTGCTCTTGTCAATGAAGGCTGTTATCTGGGCCTTCAATTCCATTTCACGGTCTCACGGTTCGCACCAGCCAGCCTAATGGCATATATCATTAAAAAGGGAAATTAGCTATGAAAGAACATCTGTATCTAGAAAAGGTGCAAACAATTAAGTAATCAAAAGTAGAGGGAGGAGACAGAACAAGGGCATCCACAATACCACATATCCAATCGGGCAGGTGGAAATTGCTAAATAAACAAAGGAACAGGAAGAAAGAAAGTGCATAGTCGAATGAACATTAAGGGGCATGTCACTATCATTCAAATTCAAATAGAACAATCACTGGTAACTATTTAAAAACCAAAAGCATAACAACTGTTTTTTTAAAAAAAAAAAAAAAAAACTCTGATTGTAGTACATCCTAAAATGGAAATGGGGAACTTCACTCAAGTAAGAGCATTGATTGATGAAATGAACAAGAATTACTGAATCATCCAAAATTATTTGTAGTCCCTCCAACTGTATTGAATATTTTCTATGTATGAGCTATTGTATATAGAACAGTTATGGACTCATGGTGGATGGAAATTATAATTTAATATGATCTTCAGGAGGTCAGAATCATTTAAGTTGTGTCACAAAACTTGAAAGAGATGTAAAATGTAACAGACCATCCATAGTCAATTACCTTTCGAAATCCTGGCTACGAACAGCTTCTTCATTCTTCTGTTTCCGTGATTTGCTTAAGCTCCTTGTCAAGCTCCTCTTTGCTTCCTCAGGAACCTGCACCAAAAGTAAAATTTAGATACTGCTTTAGGGCACACAAGAATTAAGCATACAAATAAATGAAAGCAGATGACTTGGTACCTGTGCATGCTGTAGCCTAACACGGGAACCTGCTTCATCAATCAAGTCAATTGCCTTATCTGGGGAGGAAACGATCACTGCAAGCAGAAATATGCTGTCAGATGATCATTATAATGCAAATAAAAGTAGCAAAAATAAATTGTGGATGGATGTAATCAGACAATTATAGTTGTTTTTTCAGATATGCGTAAAAAGTTTCAACATAATTTTCTTTGTGGTATTTTTTACATTTTCCGCCGATGCATGTGATATATTTTTATTTACAGTTCACAGACCTGATATATTGATATGACAGCTTCGCAGCTGCAATCAGAGCTTCATCAGTGTAACGAAGTTTATGGTGGATCTCATATCGCTCCCTTAGTCCTCTGAGAATTTCAATGGTTTCATCTACATTTATTCTGGCACTTTCACAGGTTGAAACCTCCGTTCAAGTGCTGGGTCTTTCAATGTGCTTCCTATATTCATCAAGTGTAGTCGCCCAATGCACTGCAATTAAACATAACAGGTTAGTCATAACAGCCTCTTACAAGAAGAGAGCTGGAAAGCTTATCCTGAAGGACAAGATACTGAACTTATTTCAAAAGAACAGATAAGAGAATGTTCACCGCAACATAGGAACACATGTTATCTACCCACCTGCAATTCACCTCTGGCCAACGAGGTTCAAGATATTAGCAGCATCTATAGCACCTTCGGCTGCTCCTGCTCCTATCAGAGTGTGAACTTCATCAATGAAGAGGATTATCTCATCACTTTGCTTTATTTCCTCCATCAGCTTTTTAATCTTTCTTCAAATTCTCCACGGTATTTTGTGCCAGCAACAAGAAGTCCCATGTCAAGGGGCATGACCTGTGGTAAATTGGTTGAAGGAATATCCATCATTTCCTCACAAATCTCATCAAAAGAATACAGAAATGTGGCAGAAAAGTATATTTACAACCAGCTGAAACAATTACTAGACCACAGAATCGACCAGATTTAATGTATCACAAAAAGAGTACAAATTTTACAACATACTTTCTTCTTCTATTTGCTCAATCAGTGTGCTAGCTACTATAGATGATTATTTCTACAATCTCTCCAATGGTTATGGAGCAGGTTCTTCAATTACTAAATTGTGCTTACATACGTAAATGTCCACTGGATGGGATAACTCAAGTAAAAAGGAGAGAAAAAAGCAACACACACGCATGCACCCTCATGTAAAGCTGCATAAATATACCATACACAACTAAACAACAGTACACAAGAACAAAAAATATTATTCAAGCTCATATATTCATAATAGATGTAGAAATTAATTGAAAGCAAAAATACTATATATAGATAGATAGATACATATTGCATATTTGCTTTGAAATGATGCAAAAAGGGTACCTTTTTTCCCTCTATCGCTTCTGGTACATCGCCTGTAGAAATGCGCGCTGAGCAAGTCCTTCAGCAATTGCAGTCTTTCCAACACCAGGCTCTCCAATCAAGCAGGGATTGTTCTTGGTTCGCCTGCCTAAAATTTGTACTACACGCCAATCTGTGGCTGCCTTCCAACAACAGGATCTAATTTTCCCTGCAGATATGAACAACATGAGTTCTATTACAGAACTTGTGTTGATATAATGCAGTAGGTCAGAAATCTTACCTCCTCTGCTAATTTTGTTAAATTAGTTCCATACCCTCAAGAGTTGGCATTTTATTATTACTGCTGCCCCTCCAACTCCAGCACCAACAGCTTCTGTGGTCTCACCAATCATTCAAATAACCTATAGAGGTCCATGACACATTGAAGAAACAGATAATAAACAAAAAAAATTGTCTTTTGTACAGAGAACCCTCCACCTCAAAATAGACATCAGACACAGGTTTACCTGTGTACGGATATTGCTGGGGTCAGCTCCAAGACTCACACACACGCCGCCACACCTTCACCCCTCACTAAGCAGTCCAAGAAGTAGGTGCTCAGATCCAATATAGTTATGTCCTGGGAAGCAAGTATTTAGTGCTTGAGATAAATCTTCTATGGAAATTATTATGAGGAAATGGAGTGTGCTGTGGTTTGATACATAGAAGGAAATGATATTCTTGTTAAGATAAATGTCTTCACAATTACCAACATAGGAAGTACATGTAATTTAATTGAGGAACAAGATAAAAGGTGTTCGCCTGTTACCATATTAGACGGAAGCAATGTGGGATTACTACTTTTTGTAGAGAGGTGCACACCAATTTCTTTATAGGTGCACAAAGGAGGACAAGGAAGAAAGAAATGCATCTATTAATCCAATTGCATTCTAAGACCTAAATTATTGAATGGGAAAATAGTTTAATGGTGCAAAATATATGTAAAGTTTAGAAATATCAAATGTGATGCTGATAAATGGGGATCGGGGGCCACCTGTCACTGGGGTCATTGATATTTTTCATCCTGTGATACTAACTTTGATGAATATATAAAATATGTCTGAGATGAAGATATAAAATAAAATAGGACCACAGTCAGTGGATTGCAAATGAGATTATGATGCTCATTGTACTTTGAACTTCCACTTGAATACATAAAAAGGTGACACAAAAACAGACAGACCTTGGAAGATTAACTACATATAAATATTGCAATCAACTGTTCATTATCAAGTCAGGGTCCATCTGACATCAGTTAAGAATGATTTCCTCAATACTTATGGGAATGTGCAATGGAAGCTTTGTCAAAATGATATATTTGTATCTGATAATCAACAATTTGTACAAATCGTGATTTTTGTGACAAAAAAGTTTCCACTCAAATATATGCTAACTGGAAGCTTTCTAGAACTTTTCTAGAAAAACACAAGCGTGGAGGTAATCAAGTACAGGAAAATGAAACTCCTTTCTAGGAAATTAGTGCATTGGTCAATAGAGACATTCTTCGAATAGATTTTTGGTCAAGTAGCTAATAAGTAAAAATTAGAAGATAAGACCAAAAGGGTATCACAAGGACCTGACCAGCAATTCTTTCTACTACGCTTTTGTGCATGGATTAGAGATAAAAGGAAATGAAAATTAAGACAATGCGACAAGGACAACATTTTACAAGATTTGAGAAACAACATACCTAATTGGCGAAGCTTTCCTCCAAGGAGAGCTCCAAAACACGCTTTTCACTGCTACAGGGTGTGAATGGTATTTCAACAGCAACTAAACCATTGCCGCTGCCAATAATCTTTTCCACCTCCACACGCATCCTGAGATTTATTCCCATGGACTTGAGCACCTTTGCTGCAATACCAGTGCCCTCTCCAATCAGACCTAAAAAGGATCTGCTCGGTTCCAACAAAGTTGTGCCCCAGGCGCCTTGCTTCCTCTTGTGCAAGCATGATGACCTTAATAGCTTTCTCCGTGAACCTTCAAACATTGCCCGAGTAACAAAACGAGAACGCCTTTGTACGCCGAGAAGACCTGTAAGATGCAACTGTCGACCTGGAATTGACACTGTCGGTGTGACTGAGAAGCTATGCACCGATCTTAGACCCACAAATGCTGACATCTTGACAGGGCGGTTAAGTGACATTGCCCAGCATCGAGGCAGGCCTCCTGGGTGCCATGGGACTCCAACGCTGGGTGCTTATGCGACCCCCAAATGTTGTTCCGAGGGCAACTGACTGGAGTAAGGTCCCCTGGTCAGAAATACCGTCCCTATCCTGCACCAAGACATTACAACGGTTAATCAGTATTAAGAACAACCAATCTTCTAAAATTCTCAGATAAACACAAAGGGTCAATTCTAATCATGCGGAGGAACAGTGCATGCCAATCATCAGTATGCTGCTCTTGATCCATCTGACCACAAACAAATTGCAAAACAAAATGTGCTAGAAAATGGAAACAAACGGTGCCAAACAAAAATGAAAAACAACAAATGAGAAACAGGAAGCCAAGGCTTAAAAATAGCAGCAGATGGTCTCCCGCTTCGTAGCAAATCATTCCGCGGCAATCTGATGGATAGGGGCGCCGATACAAACCCGCAAAGATTTGGAAGTGCGGGCTCACAAAAAGATGTTTCATTTCCGGCGAAAGGAGCTTCATTTACCGATTGAATTATTAATAATGTTTCAACATCGCATTGACATCGATTATATCTAATCTAATAATCTAAATAAAAGACCGGGGAAAGAAAAGATGAACTCTGCCGCTTATCCACAACCAAAACTGAACCCCCCAAAAAACAAGAATTTCCCCGCAAAAGTAATCCAGGATTCCGCGGACAACCACCGACAACACACGATTGATAATCCTAATCCATCCATCCATCACACGAACCATGAGCCCCCTGAAGCAGGCAAGAATCCCAACCACCACCCAAGAACGAAGAATTTACAGAGACGGGCAAAGCAAGGATCGCTGGGGTGGGTGCTCACCTTCCGAGGACGAGGGAGAGGAGGGGTGGAGGAGAGGTGGGAAGGAAGGGCGGTGGCGTTGGTGCGCGTCCTCCCCTGGTCCCTGAGATAAGGCCAAGTGAGTGCCCAACAAGAAAGAGAAGAGGACTAGTGATTGTTCTCTCTTTCTCCTCCTCCTTCGTATAGCCAGGATTCTGCCTTTTGTCTGCTTCCTATTTTTTTCTTCTCTATTTATTTTCTGAGGATGGGAAATTATTGGCAGGCATGCAATTTTCTTCACTGTGGCAGATATTTTTTGAGGGGGTAACAGATTTTTCTGCCCAATGAGAACACAATCAGCAGCAGGTTTGCTACCAAACTTACCACCATGCCACATTTTAGTAAGCATTTGATTGGTTACCAAAACTTATTAATTTCTCACATTTCGATTGCTAAATACTGGGTATTTTTGTTTAACTTTTGGCTTGCTAAATCCTTGGCATGAGATTAGGCCAGTGTTGAAAGGAGAATCGAGAGCATTGACAAAACTGACTTTGAGGACGCCAATGAAATGAAAAACATATACTCAAATTTTCCTTACTTTTATTAAAACTCAAAATACAAGAAATGTCGAGAACATTATCAATGTAGACGTGGTTGAGATAGGCGAAGATCTCATGTTGACACCCCCGATTCATCAAATCAAACAACGTTGAGTACATGCCAATTTAACTAGTACACCCACCGTGTCACCGAAAAGAGGAATGGAACATGATACTTGCCCATGCTAAACTCTAGTAAGCATCAATCAATCCATTGAGCCACGTAGGAACATAAGAAACCACCAGGTTTTTTCTATATAATTTTCTTGATATAAGCATAAGGGTGTGGTCGGCAACACGAAAAAAGATCTTAACATCGACACAAGCCAAGTGTTGAGATGGGGTTTTTCTTCACGCTTCATAGGCCATCGGTTTCTGAACTCAGGCAGCCGCCAAAAGGATTTTTGTAGTGTAGTAGTACACTTACTCCACCAGCGCCAGCTTTTTTCCCCATCTGAGTCGATTACACTGAATGTGAACAAAAAGCCCCCAGAATACTTCTCGCCGGATGGCCAAGCAACACGGTAGGCGACAAATGCTAAACAATACAAGAGGCACTTGTGCATCTTTTTGCAGATACTTGAACAGGAAGCTTCAACTTTTCATACTAACTCTATCTTTGCAGTTGCAGATGGCATTATCATTACGCCATACGTCATGCCGCAAGGCACCAGAATCTGATGTCAGATCTAGATTACTACTGCCAAAAAAAAAAGTTGAACTGAAACTGACATCAGACAACAGGTCCTATATTGACGATTACAAACATCACGGTGCAAGGCACCAGAATCTGATGTCAGATCTAGATTACCACTGCCAAAAAAAGACCTGAAACTGACATCAGACAATAGGTCCTATATTGATGATTACAAAACACACCATCTGGTTTACAAAATCCTGCATTTGTCCTCAGCAATACCAATACAGGGATACTTAAACCTGCAATGTATTGGCTGTTGATTGCTAAAGACCTATGGAAGAAGCAATAAGGATCGGTCATTGTAGGTTGCTTACAGCAGGATGATTGCACAGGACAACTATCTTGAGAGATATCCACAGACTAAATTTGTAGTCTGACGAATCTGAGCCCATGCCTTCATGGCCATTGAACTCATCCAGTCCAATCAACTCTTCAATCCGACTCTTCTTATCCGCTAGTTTCTGGATGTTCGATGCTTGAATCTTCTTATTAGATTGATCTGCCTGCAATTGTGGAGAGCTAACCTTTCTTGGACCACCAAGTTTCAGGTGAGGCGGTCTTCGTTTCTGGTGATGACTAGAGGATGCAGATGCTTTTGTTGTCCTGCTTAACCTTGAGGGAACTGCAGGCGTCATCTGAATCTTCACTTGGGACGAGGCCATGCTACCTTTTGCGCCCGAATTGCCTCGTGCCCTGACGCGGTTCAATGCTCTTCTTCACTGAAGATAGTGTGTTCTTACTGAGCCTCTGCAAGACTGGATTCAAGTGACGAACTTCCAGCATACCTGAGATCCATTGTGTTTCTACGAGGCGACACACTCAGAAATTTGTTGAATTCAGGACTGTTGTAGGAAGTACGCTCAAATGGCCAGAATATTGGCCCATCAGAGTCATTGGCTTTGCTCTGCAATATTCCTGTACTAAACTGGAAGGACCAAACTGGAGGCTTCTGATTGCACTGAAAGAAGGGCTGGGGAAATCAAAACCGAGTAGTTCTGGAAACTGTTCCTTGTCTGGCAGCAAGGCAGAATCCTCAGCTTCAAGATCTAAAAGAAGAAACCCAGATATCGGTTCTGTCAGATCCTCAGACTGAGTATCTGACTGTACAGTGAATGGCGAACTGGGGGTACTGAATGTAGATGACTGTTCGCTGAGAGAACTACCATATGAAGAATCACCCCCATTCTGAGTCTGAAAGTACAAAGGGAAAACCGTTCTCTTCAAGCCTCCATTTAACTGCATCCTCCTCAATAGCATCCTGCTTAAAAACTTTTAGGGACAAATTAAGGATGGCCAAAGGCTTGTCAGGACATGAAGAAGTTGCAATGTCCTCGCCATCATTGGAACTAGATAATGATAACTGTGTTGAGAACTGATAATGAAGAGAAGTTGCCTTGTTGTCAAGTTCAGAACCATCAAAATCGTTGGTCCCCATGCTGTCCTTTGTATTTTACCTCACCCTAAAAGATCCATTTGACCTAATATTATATGAACAACAACTGTTAGTGGAAAAAAACGCACACTAACAAATTGTTGGGTTTCACAAGGAAAACAATAAGGAAACAATAGCAGACGGCACACTAACAAATTGTTGAGTTTTACAAGGAAACAATAGAAGCTGTAGTTAAAACAAGTATTGCAGACAAACCAGAAACAAAATAAGCCAGGATAGCACTTCAAATATTTGACTGAAGCATGCATCGCCGCTGTGATGTTGACGTGTTACATAAGCAATTAATATCAGCTAATGTAGCTCACAGGATCAAACTAATACACCCCGTGAGAAGTGGTTCAACAGAACAATCTAGACTCTGCATCATGCATGATATATTCATTTCTTCTTACTCGAATATATTCTGAAAAGTATCCCATAGAAAGCCTAAAAACATTAGTATTTGTTATTCAAAAAGGCACTTTTCTTCATTGACCAGGGTTTCATACCTGCTCAATGTTATATAGCCACAATGCTTTTGCTAACCACTTCAGCTACATATGGGCTTTTTATAACAAAAGCGACCTAATCCCATCTATGAAAAGTCTGTAATGTGTGAATGTTGTTTTCATGTATCACTAGCAGGTTCAGGTGTCCATGGGAGGCATCTAGGATGTAATTTTATTATCTCACTTCTCTTAATGCAGCACGGGAAAGAGCCCGCTTTCGAAAAAAAAAATGTATCACTAGCAGGTTCAGGTCTCCGAACAAGGCCAAAAAAGAAAAATATATTACTCTGTAGTCAGATAAGTACTGGATAAAGAATTCCAGCAATGGACCACTAAAATCAACCTGATGCTCTAGCCTCTAGAGTCAAGGGACCCGTCACACACCTTCTCTCATAACTTCGTGTCGTACTTTTATGCGAACAAGTCCATTCACATTATGATAGTATTGCATAGATTCAGAAATGGTCAGAGTGGAGAAGGTGTGATCGACTGATAGTGATATGCAAAACTACTATTGATATTATTACCGCTGTTCAGATTTCTTCGTACACATACACAATGAAACATTCAACTAGTGACTAAATAAACAATAAAATCACATCCATCTGGAATTACTATGCAGGGTTCAGTCTTCTCTCAGATAAACAAAGTCCCAAATTACTCTGTTGCTGACGCAGTTAAAACATCTAGAGTTTCATAGTGACACAAAAACAAGTAAAAAAGTTCTCAAGCATCCTAGGCAACCTACTGACGATGAATAACTTCTAGTTAAAAATAACAGAACTGTAGTTCTGATTAACCAAAAAAAAGAAACGGCGGGTGCGAAATATGTTGCATCTGGAAATCGAGAAACAGGAGGAAAAAGGAACATAAATCTCACGCAAGAACGCTACCTCTCGTGGAAACAGGTAAAAATCACCAAAAAGAAATGGAGAACTAGAGAAATAAACCAAAGGAGAGCACGATTAGTGACCACAGAGAAAGAGGAGGGACAGTCCGTTACCTGAATCCGTGGTTCTTGGCGAAACCGCCAAACCCCTTTTGCTCCGCGCGCCCCCTCCGTCCTCCCTCTGATGGCCGATTGGCCGGTTTTAAGACTTCGGTTGTGGTAGTGGTCTCTCCTTTTTTTGCAGCTGGGACCTCCGATTCATCAGGGTTCACATTTCGATCCCAAAAATTTAGGAAATGCATTGGCAAATTTTCTTACCTTAAATAGCAAGGCAAGATATTCAGGTCATTGTGCGCAATCAGCATAAACAATATCATGTGTTTCCTTAATGAACTCCGTGCAATGGTGTCAATTTTACACCAATAATTGACACTTGTTTTTATTAAACACGGTACGATGTTGATGCTCAAATACACCCCTGAACCCTAAACCTACAGTCGTGCCTATCGATAAACATGTTGCCTACCACTAATAATCGTCTACCAATGGAAAAATAGTCATTAAATCTTAGAATGTCGTCTTCTATGAAAATATGGTCATATATGCAAAAGCGGCCGGCATAGACTAAAGCTCGGTGTTTCTTTTGGGACTATGGACTAATTTTTAGTCTCATTTAGTCCCTAGTCCAATGGACTCGTTAGGAGAGACTAATTTTTAGTTTTTATTGGTCTCTAGTCCCTAATCCTAGAACCAAACACTCCCTAAGTGGGATAGGTTCTATCATAATTAAAGAACATAACCTTGCGTAGAAATGATACTTAGGCCTTTTAGTGGTAGGGTTGTTATTGAGAGGATTTACTTTTTTGGCTTCTAGGGTGAAGTCCTGCCAAACACTAACTCATTAAACAACTCTATGAGAGTAGTTATAAAAGAAAAATAATCAAGTTGATTTTTCTTACTAGAAGGATGAAACCACCTCAACATGGCTTTTCCGACTTCTTAGGTTGAAGCCATTTGTTATTAAAAAAAAAAAAACTACTGAAAATTATCTCTCTTTGGAGGGGCGTTCCAGAGAGCTCTGGCCACTCCACTATGGTGCTAATGTGGCAACAACTTGTATGAGTCAATGAAAAAAAATCTAGCTTCCCTAGTTCCCACTTGAGGACTGTTTTTCTTGTTGTAGTGGTGATTACGCAATCACTAATAAGACTACAATGTATGCTAAGATGTGATAGATAGGGTCTACTAGGTCCTATGCAAAGATATAAGAGCGCATGAAGATCGGAGAACAAATCACAAAGATTTCAGGAAAACCACAAAGTTGTCTTGGTTGGAAATCCGACAAATGTGGAAATTGCACGTGCAGAAACAAACATTCAAGAAGTCTAGCAAGCACTAGAATGATGCAAACTATTTTGTTAAATAAGCATAACGGTTTTGACATGCATTTAGGGCACTCCTTCCTAGATTTGGCTCTAGCTCCCCCCAAAGAATCGCTAACAAATGTTTTGTAGGAGGAGATATTTTTTTAGTGAAAATAGGGAACATAAGGCCATGTTGGAGGAGCTACAAATTATGGCTCATCCAAAACAGCTCTAGCTCCTCTAGAGGAGCCCTACCAAACACCACCTTAAACATGAACATAGACCACCTCTTGTACAACATCTATATTGCCATCTACCAATGTCCTCTCCTCCAACGACACTTGCCTCTCTCCTTTGGCTATCACACTCTCCTATTGTTATGACCGATATTGGATACTAGAGAAGGAAGAGGAGAGAAGCTAGGAGAACATCAGGCATGCGACATCATGCATCGTGTCTGTGCCCATGACTCGACAACCATCGAAGGAGATGGTTGCGGCTATGGATACTCTTTCGAGTACATTAAAAGGAAACACTTTGTATAGGAGTAGTTAGGTAGGACAATAGCTATTGTCGCCCTGCTCATCTATTTTCCATGCGAAGCCTCTGAGATCACCATGAATCCTTTTGCCGACAATCTTGGAAGCATCGGCCTTCTCCCTCCCATTCATATGCTCTCATGTTGTTAGGCTCTACCACTTATTCGTTATGCTCCTTCTAGCGACACCAAGCTCACCTCTAGCCATTGCCCTCACCTTCGTGTGTGAGCTCCCGAGGCGTCACACCTGAACTTCCCTTTGTTTGATTAAGGTGCCTATCTACCCACCGCCATGTAGGATCCAAACACACCTTCCTTTCCTTCGTCGAGGTCTAATCATGGGAGCTATAGGTAAAGCTAATTAGTCATATGTTGTTCCTAAGTTTTGGGCCGAAGATTATTCACATTATTACAAGATGCAACAGTAATAAAGTTTCATGAGCAAAATTGATCAAGATATCTACCATGTTGGACACGCAGACGCCATGGTCTTCCTAATTTGCAACTTCGTCCCCAACTCAATTTGCCCGTCCAACTCAGATTCAGCAGACACCATGTCACGGTTTCGGCCATATCTCTCTCATACGACATCGAAATGAGGCATTCTTGTTGAATGCGTTGGAAAGGGGATGATGACACCGTCACTTTGGTTCTGGTCTTAGCTCCACAACGTTCGTGGATCATTCTGTGTGACAACGAGAAGGTGCAACATCACCTATCCGGTCCAACTTGGCTTTGTATCACGTGTTGGGCCTTAAGCCTAAGTTGTGGGCGCCTCCCCTATGAGCGGCAACCCTAGTTTGAGTTAGACTATAAAAATACAGCGATCGCCGCCTCTATTGATCACGGTGTTTTGTTTTGTTCAAGTTTTTCATCAAGAAACTTTAATTGATGCATTGTAACTGTGAAGACAATTCGTTTTACAGTGATCCAGGCCGATCTTCTCCATTGTGTTGAGTTAGTCCTTTGAAACCAAGTTCTCAATCACTTCATACATATTTGCAATTATCAGATTATGTATTTAACTATTTTTGCTTGTGTTCTTCGATTTGCTTGCAAAAAAGCCTTCTGTTGAGGTCAATCAAGTTGTGTTTGGTTGATAACCATCGAGTTGTCTTGCGTTGAATCATGCTGATTTGAAGCCGGATCGTCAAAGTCGAGATCTCCACCAATCAAAATCATCTGGATACCTCTCAAAATATCGGGCCGTGTCTCATCAAGAATAATATGTGGTGGCCTATGTGATACGTAAAAAAAACCTGGCCTTTGTAGAAATCATTATGGTAGAAAAATTCTATGATTAAAGAGCAAGAAGTGTAACTATTTTGTTGTCTTCAGAAACGACATAAACAATTTTCTTCCTACATTGATTTGATTAACCATCTACAAAATGCATAGACTCATTTATAGAAATAATGGATAAGGGACCAGACCATGACAAATACGCAAAATCGTATAGCGCACCAGTCAAAGGCACCACCCAATGCTATAAGTTAGTTACTAGTTCTAAACCAACTTCTCTAGTAGTGTTAACTCTTAACAATGACTCATAGCACGATGAGGCCCACATGAGCACTCTCACATGATCTTGAAATGTATGTATTTGAGCCTAGCTCTCAATAAGAACTAGATTTTCTTTCCCTTCTATTAAAACATGAAAACAATGCTAAGAGTAACTTATGAGCCAGACACTGTGGGTGTCCTTGTAATCCGATGAAATAAATTGAGGATGACCAAACCTGGCCGAGAGCTCAAGCAGGGTTCTACTGTAACTCCTAAGCAAATGTTCATGAGAGGCAAATAATATATGTTCATCATCATAGCAATTGTGCTGCCCAACAAATGGGCCGAGAAAAACACTTTTAGTCAGGGCAGCAGGATTTGGCCTAAGACGGGCCCGTTCTGAGGTGATTCCAGTCGCGCCTCGCCTGCCGGGCGCGGCGGCAAACCTTCCGCTTCTGGTTCCCCGCCCCCGCCGCCTCCTTAAACCCCGAAACCCTAGCCGTGGAACACCCCTGGTCCACTCCATTTCCATGGACGACCCCCACCCGCCGCTGCCGCCGCCGCGCCCGCCGGTGGAGGTCGTTGGCGCGGCGCGCGATGCGGAGCTCAGCCTCTCGGCGGCGCTGTCCCGCGAGGAGGTCCTCTGCCGGCGCCGGCGCCGCCTGGTGCAGCTCTGCTCCCTCTACCGCGCCCAGTATTGGGTGCTCGCCGATGAGCTCCCGCCAGGCACGGCGAGTACTGGTGGGAGCACGGCGCCAGCCCCGCGCTCGACGACGAGCCCCCGCTGCCGCTGCTGCCGCCGCCGAAAGAGAATTGGGTCAGTGCTGGACCGCTCGAGGAGAATGGAGTCGTCGTTGGCCCGCTGGAGAATTGTGCCGTTGCCCCTGCTGTGTCGGCTGCGGGCGGGAGGGCGGGCTGTACGGCCTCGAATTGCGAGGCCAAGGCGATGCCCCTGTCCCTGTACTGCTTCAATCACATCCTCTTGGACCCCAAGCAGCAGCTCTATCAGCCCTGCGCCTTCCCCACTAAGAAAAGGTATGCTTCGAGGCTGCACTAGTCCAGGATATGCTTATGATTTCGCAATATTTGTATGTAATTCTGGTTAGCGACGAATTTTGTATGGCACCTTGGTGAGAAATTTGCTACTGACTTTATTTCATCCTAGGTGGAACTTGTACACTTTTTAACTAGTTTTTATTTATGTAGAAAACCTGTTCAAACACATTGATTTGGTGTCTATGTTACTTAATTTTCTTTTCTAGCACAAATGTCAGACGACAAAGTCACCTAGACCTAGCACAAGATTGTCGGACGACTAAGTCACCTGACTGACATATGTTGTTCAATTATTTGGTGAAGGTTCACAATTCTGTTTGGAATATCAGTTCCCGCGCATTTCTTGTTTCCCTTTTGAAAGTTAGCACTAATAGCTGGGCTAATATAATTAACTACAGTACTTATCTACTATTTTGGTGAAATGTAAATACATGGATGTACATGTTGATTTAAAATGGGAACTAGCAACTACCAAATGCAACAGAACCAGAGGCTGGCTTGTAGCTGCCTCCTGGCTTTGGATAGGTAAAAGGCATTTTTGAAAACTCTATAGCTGTCGAAACCTTGAACTTAACTATGTAGCTGTTGCATTCTTCATTTCACTTATCTATATCCTATCAGTACCCCCTTTTTTTTTGTTATCAGATGGCGCAATTATAACCTGAATTAATTGCATGTGAATTTCAATTAATATCCTCACTCAACAATTTCCATCTAACCTTGACAAAAAGAGGGTGGGGCTCAACTGCTAGGTAGATATGATTTTCATCCTCATGGATATTATGCTGAATGTTTGGGTTTGGCTTTCGGGATTTCTCAGGACTTTGTTACTGGATTGCATTAAATGCTCTTCACATGTTGCTTAACCCAAGTGAATGTGCCATATCTTCTCTCTCAGTGGATCCATTTATCACCTCAAATTCTCTCACCACCAAAGCAAAGTTGACTAACAGAAATATGTTTTGAGACACACAAACCAGTTTAACTAGATGGGATTGAACTGAACTTATAAAAAATGTGGACTGCTGGCAACTCCTTTTGTGTGCTCTTCCGCTTAACCAAGCTCCGCACATACAATTGATGTCTTCCTATTAACCTTGCCATTGTTTTTAATGTGTTGTCAACCAATATGTAGGTTTCCACAGGTCTCATCCTGCACATTTCATGCTTATCTTCTCTGTCTTGAACTCTTGATTCTGCTGTCACTCACCCTTCAGATACGATTCCAGCATATCCTGTGTTCTCTTGACTTTCTAGTTTCTACAGATTATTTTTGGTTGTCTCCCACTTTTCTTTGGTTTGATTACACCTATTTTCTCACCCTTCAGGGGATAGATTCTTCATCATCCATCATCTCTTGTTATGCTACCTTGCTTTTCTTCTTGACTTAGTAAGGAGGCTGCAACAATGTGGAAAAACAGAGGTAGCAAAGGGGAATGGAAGATAGGAAATGCCTAAAGGGATGATTGGGTGCTACATGAAGTCATAGTGAAGTGGCAATGGCTGGGAATAGGACTACCTTTCACACAGTAAAAGGATAGTCATGGTATCCTGTCAGGTGTCACAGTGTGTTGAGTTGAAATGGACTTACTCTTTGGCATTCATGATTCTACATGTGACGTCAACTAGGTCTCTCCCATAACTGTCTAGGTGATACGATTATGTGAAGGGGGGTGGGTTGCACACCATGCCTTAATTATTTGAACATATGGTAATTCTCACATGGTTCCTACCCATGAAGAAAATCATGGTACCCTTGCAAGAAAATCATGGCTGAGCTTTGACCTATGACATATCTTCAGCTGCACCGCAACTCAGCAACAGTTGACTGAGCTTACCTCTGTCATTGTGATTCGCTCCAAATTTACACGTGGGCATACTGCTGTACTGCATTTGTGATTATTTGACAACATTTTGAACTGGCATGACTCTTTATAAACCCTTGAACGCTCAGGCTGCATTGCCATCCCCATGTCGTGCCAGCGTCACTTCAAATTTCTAGTATTTTTGGTCGATTTCAATATGACAGGATGTATTTGCCTAGTATAGAGTATCCTGTCTGAATTGAAACTCCACATGCTTTCACAGTTTGGCTGGTTGTGTGGCTCTTACCTGTGTGGTGGAGTCGAATGGAGTTGGGACATCGAACCATTCAGTCTGTGCGTGACCTTTTATCAACACCAGCATATTTTTTACTGGTTTTGTTATTTTGTTTTTCTCAAACAGTAGGAGGGTTGCGTATTATTAATTTAAAAAAAGACTGGCTTTGTTCTCAAAATGACCCTACAAGTAAATGGACACTCGCTGACGCTGGTTCCCATTTTTCAGTCAAATTGTTACTTAGTCTGATTTCACATAATACATAGTGAAATGAAACATTTTGGCTTACTGCATTGATGCCCTGGTTACATTTGTCTCTTGAAAAACCTAGGAATATAGTATTTGTATGCCATCATCATCATTATACTTGCATATTAAATTTGTTGACATAAAAGAATGATAATTAATGTTGTATCTTACTGGGAGTAGGTAGGAGTATACCAATTCCAGAATTCTATGTACATGAAGTTCAGCTTTAACTATTGTTGGTTGCAGTTAATGTTGGTGCTATCATTTCTTGCAGCGGAGGTGGTAAATTTCGACGCCTAGGGCCTAAGCAACCCATACCAGGATCATAACTATCAAATAAGTTAATGATGAAATACATCATTTGTAACATATGTCAAATACATGCTTAGTTGTACAACAAAAAAAAGGAAAAAAAAAAAATAATGTGGTATAAATTAGTACATATTAAAAATATTAGGTGCATCCTTACCTCTTATATTAATCACGAACTTGAATGAGGTGCACATGCGAGTTTGGCATTTCAAAGTTAGTTGTTTATAGAGAGAAAACAACAAAGCAATAAAAGGATTGTTATTTTTCAGTGTATCGGGTTGTAGGAAAGATTCGCTTAAACTGCTTAGTAACTTTGGTTACAAAATAGTTGCACGAGCAGGACAATGAAATGCTGACATTGTCTTGGTCTTCTTCACTTTTAAATTTTTAATCTACAATTCTAAGCAGTGAAATAGAGGTATAGAGCAGCGGCGGGTTGGGAACCTAATGATGCTATGCTCCACCGCTGCAGCCTGCTCTGCAGTTGTTTGTGGCCAGATAGGCAGCTCTTTAGCCGTGCAAGGGCTGTTGTTGGCCGTGGCCACCCAGTACCTAACGGCCAACACAAGCCTAGCCTAGCCGCTGGCAGCTGGTCAGGGTCAGCCAGTGGATTAGGGCTTGCCGATTTGGTCAGGTAGAGAGCGAAAGGAGAGGACGGGAGGTGTGGGGGGGCCGGGAAGGGCATGGCTTGCGACCTCACGTGCGGTAGACAGAGCACAAAGTATTCGCTGGTCCGTGGACGGGCGTAGAGGAGTTTTAGCTGGACCATGCATAAGGCCAGATTGATTTGGGCCGAATAATTTAAAGGGCATACTCAGAATTTCTGGGCCACGCCTAGGGCCATGGCCCTAGTGGCCCTAGGCCCAAATCCGTCACTAATTTCTTGCATTTGTGGGTTTCTTTGTTTCTGTTAAGTAGTTCACTATACTCTTTCATTTTTTTTATTATTTTTCTTTTGCTGAGGAACTATATTTAGTAATCAATACTTTTCCATGGGTCTTGCACATATGCATGGGCAAGGCAGTGTACAAAAGAAAACAT
Source organism: Hyparrhenia diplandra (assembly GCA_015847255.1). Lineage (NCBI taxonomy): Eukaryota > Viridiplantae > Streptophyta > Magnoliopsida > Poales > Poaceae > Hyparrhenia > Hyparrhenia diplandra. The sequence goes on along the minus strand of JADLZK010002910.1, from coordinate 129,286 downwards.
TGAATTTGTGTAGTGCTAACTTTACCTTTCATATATTGTCTCTGTTAATCTTGTACATAGCAAACATCCATTCATGTTTCCACTGTTTACCCTTATGATTTCATGCAGTGGTCTGCCAAATGGGGAAGCAACTTGTGGAAAACCTGTTCTGAGAGGCATTGTTCCATTGCGATGTGCTGACCATGACCCAAAATCTGAGAAACTTATCATAGAAGCTTTGAGAAATGCTGGTATTGACCTGCCGTTCACTACTAAGAGTGTTCCAAAACTGAGTCTCTTTGATTTCTGAAACAGTCCGGGAAATTCAGATGAAAAGAAAGCTTTCAATGAATGGTGGAAAGACTGCACCTTCTGATCTGTTATTGAAATGATTTGTTTCGATCAACCTATGATCTCTTTGATACATGATGGCCCTGCAGAGATGGTAATGTTCCATTGTAAATAACAGGTGTCAAGGTGCACCAAATCAGAAGAAATAATTTTCCCTTAAGTTATAGTGCAGAAAAAACTGGAGAAAGCTGTACAACACAATTCTCTGCTTGCAAGATGCCCTCTTTAATCCTTGAAAGGAAGAAAACAAACTTGGAGCTTTCAACAGCTAGAGGAGGTATGCTAGGTTGGTACTAGATCACTATTTTCTAGTTCGACTTATTGCAAATTTGCAACAGTGGAAGTTGTATGCATTATATAATAATATGGATTAAAGGTGCATTTGCTATACTTTTGAAATTTGTTAATGATGAATTGCCTTTATTCCTTGTAAGGGTTTCATATTTCTGCTACACATTTCATTTGTCCAATTGTTCATGGAAATTAATCTGTATTATATGGAAACATTTCTGTAGTACCAACAGCTATTTCCTAATGGTAGTGAAGTAACATTCAAAACTAAATATAGAACAATGTTATACCTGTTATGGTTTTGGTAGGTCAGATTGAATGAAAACAACATTTACATTTTGTCGTATTCAGTATTTATGTCAGATACATTGTGAGCGCTTTTTTAGACTGCTATTTCGATGTTAGAATGCATCAGCACAATGATGCAGCCTATGTATGTGTTTATAATCCAGTGATATCTTATGTTGCTAACACTCATTACTACATTAAATTGTGACAGGAAGCTAAATAAAGTTCAAGGAGGGCTGCATTCATCATGGTTCATATGTCAGTCTACCCCGATGAGTTGAAGACTTGTTACAATTTCCTTATCTCTTCAGTCTTCCTCGTCCAGGAACATTCTGTCTAGAAGTTTCTTTATCATGTGTTGTTGCTCAGTATTAGACAAAATATGTTCATCTTATTTGTGGTCTCCTAAGAAATGTTTGTACATATGGTCGTAAATTGTTGTATTTATTATTGGTTTGGGTATAGTTGATATTGGGTCGTGGAGCTATGTTCTGTTATACTATTGGGCAACCCATTGTTCAGTTGCAGCATTTATATTGATAATTTATGCCTTAATGGACTAACCAATGACAATTGAATTAACATGCTGCATATGTTGCAAAAACGACTTTCCGCTTTTCAATCTCAATGCTCTGCAGCCTTTCTTTTCATCTGACATGATTAGCTTCTATATAGTATAATTGAGCTCATTCAGCAGACAACATAATCTTGATGTTTCATATTGTTATATCATCTGTGCAATGTTTGTCCATCTGACTACAAAAAGCTATTAATAGAAACTTGTCCTTGACGTCTTGATGAATAATTCACCGAAATGGTAACAATATAGACATTATGTTGCATGAATGAAGTTCCTAGGTTTTCACCCTGTTTACGCTAGGTGCTAGGCGGAATTTAGCCGGTGACCCACAGTCCTAGAGCCTAGTCGGGAGTAGGTGGAGCCTAGGCGTTTTGAATCCATTCATATTTTACAGTAAAACTGTATAAGAAAAAGAAAAAAAGGACACATGTACGTCTAGAAAGGCCAATAAACATCCTAAGAAAGTGTATAAGAAAAAGAAAAACAGGACACATGTAGGCATAAAAAGGCCCATAGACAGTCCAAGCCCATATCCTAACCTTATCCCCTCTCCTCATCCTCTGCTCACGCACTCTAGAGTCGAGCCGCCCGCCTCTCCTTTTGCCTGCTGCTCCTGCGCCGCCCGCCTCTCCTCCACCCGCTGCTCCCCCCTGCTCGCCTCTCCTCGCCCCCTCGCGCGCCGCCACCGGTGACCCAACCGCCTAGGGTTCCGCCCTACCCCCTCAGGCGGCGGGGACCCATCGCCAAGCGCTTAAAAAGCGCGCCTAAGGCGCCGCCTAGCGGAACAGGGGTTTTCGCTGCAATGCTGGTTGCATCTGCAACATTTCATCCTCTTTGCATCTGCATGTTGCAATAGACATGACCTACATAGCTTGTTTTTGCACACATGCAGAAAAACATCATGTTTTGAACAAAGTTCATCTTGTCACACCATGTGTGCACAATGTTCTTTCTACTATAAAAACATTAAAGATAGGCCGATCCATTAATAGGGACCTATACTCTTATTCTTTATTATTTTTTTAGTAGCATTGGGAAGAAAATTTTTATTTCAAGTATATGGTTTCAAAACAAAAGAACATTGTCTGTCCTCATATGTGGCACAATATTAACATAAGTATCAAGGCCCCAGGAATAACGACTAAATCAACTTGTGACAAAAAAGTAAATCAATAAAAGTTTTCGCTAAATGTTGCTCTTTGATCACATGATTGGTCCATAAATTTCTAGATATGAGGATAGCTCACTTGAAACAATGTGATGCACATTCTCTTATGATCGACCTCTTTCTCTTGTACAATCTGTAAGGTAATAGTCCCAACAAGAGGCAAATTAATAGACTCATTCTATCATAAATCAAGTTTAGAGGAAGGTATTACAATATCTGAAAACCCATATTTTCTAAAGCTTACTTTATTCTTTGCTCATATAGATCAACTTCTAAAATTTGAAGAGTAGTCATACCTAAAATTACTGATGTTCTAGCCTTGGAAGCAAGTCTCACCAAAAAGTGTCGTGCTATAACCTATGCCTATAAAGCAATTAATGAAGTATGTCCTAAAAAGTGTACCGATCTATTTGTTTAACAAAAAATAATCTATGGAGTGCATGTTTTTTTGGTGAAAAGGTTGCAGCCGAGCTGCTGTGCGCATTGGCCTTTGTGGCTGTAACTGTGATACGACATATGACAAATGTGTAAAGTCCTAAATGACTGGAGGGGGTAGGGTGGGTTTGAATAGCCTAATAAAATTTCTACAAAACACTTGAACACCTTGTTAGATAATAACAAAGTGATAAACGCGGCTGCACTAGCTCTACTTGTCAGCAAGCCTCCTAGTGACAATTCTAGTCAATTTAAGTCTCTAGAGCACTCAACAGCTATGTCACTACTTCTCTAACTAGATGAACAAGGTAGATTACACTAAACAACTCTAAGCAACCTAATCAACTAGCAAGTCTACACTAGCACAATATATGAATGAAGTAAAGCTAGGTAGAGAGGAGGTGTTATACCGAATCGTCGAGGCAATGAACCAATCAGTGGGAGACAATCAATCAACACAAATGATGAAGGCAATGATTTGTTCACTCGGAGTTCACTTGAGCACCCTCAAGCTAGTCTCCGGTTGTGTCGACCGTCTCAACGGTGGATCAAGGTGGCGCGCACGCCTTGCCTCACTAGGCCTTCTTGACACCACTCGATTGAAGGGTAACTCAACGACACGAGCAATCCACTAGAGTATCAATTCGGCACTCCACCGGGGAAGATCAAGAACCCCTCACAAGTCACCGGAGGTGGGCAAGAACAATCACCTTCTCTTCCCAACGCCTCCACAATCACCAAGCCGGTCTAGGAGTGGTGCTCTCCAAGAGCAACTAGAAATCCACCGGTAACGACGACCCTCAAGTGCCTCTAAATGCAACTCACAAAAGCAATGCACTTGATTCTCACCCAATCTGTCAAGAATGTTCTCACAAGCAAGAGAGGAGAGTGGGGAGATGTTTGCTCAGCTCAAAGGGTGTTAGAAATGATTCAAATGACCAAAAGAGTGAGCCATGGGCCGGCCACCAAGTATCTATATGCCACACATTGCAATAGAGCCATTCGGGGGCCAAAACCCAGCTTCTGCGAGGTGACCGGACGCTCCGGTCACAAAAGACAAACCTCCCTGGCCCACGTTTTCTCGGCCTTCCCCATCTTGAAGCCTTTCTTGAGTAGGAAGTCTCTCAACCTCTCATACCATGCTCTAGGTTCTTGCTTCAAGCCATACAAAGCCTTCTTCAACTTGTAAACATGATTAGGCTTGTGATAATCTTCAAATCCGGGAGGTTGCTCAACATATACAAGCTCATTGATGTAACCATTGAGAAATGCACTCTTCACATCCATTAGGTAGAGCTTGATGTCATAGGCACATGCATAGGCTAATAAGATTCTAATTGCCTCTAATCTTGCCACCGGAGCATATGTTTCACCAAAGTCAAGACCCTCAACTTGAGTGTACCCTTGTGCAACTAGTCTTGCTTTGTTTCTAACCACAATGTCATCTTGATCTTGCTTGTTCTTGAATACCCACTTAGTTCCAATGACATTATAGTTGGTTGGCCTTTCTACCAACTCCCAAACTTCATTTGTATTGAAGTTGTTTAGCTCCTCTTGTATTGCAATAACCCATTCTTCATCTTTCATTACATCATCAATCTTCTTTGGCTCTTTTTGTGACACAAAAGCAAAGTGCTCACAAAAGTTTACTAGTCTTGATCTTGTTTGAACTCTACTTGTGATATCACCAACTATTTGATCAATAGGATGGTCTCTAGCAACACTTGAATTTTGGAGTATTGGAAGTTGATTGCTTGAGCTAGGTTGATCACTTGTTGTAGCTTGAGATGATGTACTAGCTTGTTGATCTTGCACATGAGAACCACTAGCTTGGCCCATTGAAGATGATAGCACTTGATCTTTGTCATCATCAACATCAATCACTTGAGTTGGCCTAATATTCCCAATGTCCATGTTCTTCATTGCTTCCACCAATTGAGTACCACCAATATCATTGAGATTTTCTTCCTCATCTTGTGACCCATTGGTCTCATCAAACTCCACATCATGTACCTCCTAAAGTTGACCACTAGATGAATTCCACACTCTATATGCTTTGCTTGCAAGTGGAATAACCAAGAAAGAATCCTTCATCACACTTCTTGTCAAACTTTTTCAATCTAGTGCCTTTCTTCAAGATATAGCATTTGCAACCAAAGACTCTAAAGTATGCAATGTTTGACTTTCTTCCATTCAATAGCTCATAAGGTGTCTTGCTCATCATGGGATGACAATACAATCGGTTGATGTAGTAGCAAGCGGTATTGATTGCTTCAGCCCAAAATGATTGACTCGCATCATATTTACTAAGCATTGACCTTGCCATATCCATGAGTGTCCTATTTTTCTTTTCAACTAGGCCATTGGATTGTGGTGTGTATGTGGGTGAGAATTGATGCCTAATGCCATAATCATCACATAGCTCTTCAACTCTTTTATTCTTGAACTCACTTCCATTGTCACTTCTCACTTTCTTGATGATGATATCAAATTCATTATTCACTTGCTTGAGAAATGTCTTAAATATGGAATATGCATCACTCTTGTCATTAATAAAGAATACCCAAGTATATCTAGTGAAATCATCCACAATCATAAATCTATACTTGTTGCCACCAATGCTAGTATATGTAGTTGGTCCAAATAGATCCATATGTAACAAATCAAATGACTTGCAAGTGCTCATGATGCTCTTCTTGGGATGAGTGTTGCCTACTTGCTTGCCAGCTTGACATGCACTACAAAGTCTATCCTTCTCAAACTCAACTCCATTCAAGCCTCTTACTAGATCATGCTTCACTAGCTTGTTCAATTGTTTCATGCCAACATGACCAAGCCTTCTATGCCATAACCAACCCATATTTGACTTAGAGATCAAGCATGTACTCAATTTAGCTTCACTAGCATCGAAATCAACTAGACAGAGATGTTGGTTCAACATGTGACATCATAGATGAACCATTCGTGGTTGATGTTGAAGAACCTAGCATACCTTCCACATCCATATCAACCCACTCTACCTCCACTAGTAGTGATGAGGTGATTTTAGAATCATTATTATTAGTTGAGAATGAGACTCTCAAAAGAGAGGTGGATGAGCTCACCCACGCCTTGGGTAAGGCATATGGTGGGGATGCCAAGTTGCTAAAGTGCTTGGGTAGCCTAAGATTTTCCCTTAATAAGGAAGGTCTAGGGTATATCCCCAAGAAGGGCAAGAAGGCCTTTGTGAACCCAAAGCCTAGCTTTGTGAGGAGCAACAATTCTTATTGCTATAGATGCAAGCAAGTTGGGCATCAAGAGCAAGAATGTGCTAAAATGAACACCAACAAGAAAGCAAACAAAGTGCATTCCATTTGTTTTGATTCTTGCTATTTGCTTACCAAGGGTGAGGAAGGTGTTAGGGCAAAGTTCATTGGTACACCAATTGTGGGACTAAAGATAAAGTATATTTGGGTGCCAAAGTCTTTGGTAACTAACCTCCAAGGACCCCAAGCAAAGATGGGTACCAAAATCTCATTGATTTATTTTGTAGGTGAACTACATGGTCGGAGGGAGGCATTGGATACTTGATAGTGGGTGCACTCAACACATGACTGATGATGCAAGAATGTTCAACTCAATTGATCAAAATCATGGTGGGAACACTATCACATTTGGTGATAATTATAGCAAAAGCAAGGTTAGAGGACTTGGCAAGATTGCAATCACCAAAGACTTGAGCATATCCAATGTGGCACTTGTTGACAAGGTGAACTTCATCTTTCTCTCGGTAGCACAAATATGTGACCTTGGTTTCAAATGCATATTTGGTGTCAATGATATTGAGGTTGTTAGTGTTGAAGATTCAAAGTTGATATTCAAAGGCTTTAGGCATGACAATCTCTATCTAGTTGATTTTGGCACTAGTGAGGTAAAATTGAGTACATGCTTGCTCTCTAAATCGAGTATGGGTTGGTTATGGCATAGAAGGCTTGGTCATGTTGGCATGAAACAGTTAAAACAAGCTTGTGAAGCATGAATTAGTAAGAGGATTGAATGAAGTTGAGTTTGAGAAGGACAAACTATGTAGTGCATGTCAAGCCGGAAAAGCAAGTGGGCAACACTCACCCTAAGAATAATATTATGAGCACTTGCAAGCCATTTGAGTTGATGCATATGGATCTATTTGGACCAACTACATATACTAGCATTTGTGGCAATATGTATGGATTTGTGATTGTGGATGATTTCACTAGATATACTTGTGTATTCTTCCTCAATGACAAAGAGTGACACTTATTCCATTTTCAAGACATTTCTCAAGCAAATTGTGCAATGAATATGATGTTACCATCAAGAAAGTGAGAAGTGATAATGGAAGTGAGTTCAAGAATACAAGAATTGAAGAGCTATGTGATGATTATGGCATTAGGCATCAATTCTCACCCACATATACACCACAATCCAATGGCCTAGTTGAAAGGAAGAATAGGACTCTCATGGACATGGCAAGATCAATGCTTAGTGAATATGATGTGAGTCAATCATTTTAGGCCGAAGCAATCAATACCGCTTGCTACTACATCAATCGATTGTATTGTCATCTAATGATGGACATGACACCCTATGAGCTATTGAATGGAAGAAAGCCAAACATTGCTTACTTTAGAGTCTTTGGTTGCAAATGCTACATATTGAAGAAAGGCACTAGGTTGGGCAAGTTTGACAAGAAATGTGATGAGGGGTTCTTGCTTGGTTATTCCACTACAAGCAAAGTATATAGAGTGTGGAATAGCACCAGTGGTCAACTTGAGGAAGTGCATGATGTTTAGTTTGATGAAACCAATGGGTCCCAAGATGAAGAAGAAAATCTCAATGATGTTGGTGGAACTGAATTGGTAGATGCAATGAAAAACATGGACATTGGGCAATTAGGCCAACTCAAGTAATTGATGTTGAAGATGACAAAGATCAAGTGCAACCATCTCCAATGGGTCAGGCTAGTGGTTCTCAAGTGCAAGATCAACAGACTAGTACATCATATCAAGTGCAAGCCACAATAAGTGATCAGCCAAGTTCAAGCAATCAACTACCAATACTCCAAAACTCAAGTGTTGCTAGAGATCACCCAATTGATCAAATTGTTGGTGACATTGCTAGTGGAGTACAAACAAGAGAAGACTTGCGGCATTTTGTGAGCACTTTGCATTTGTTTCTCAAAAGGAGCCAAAAGACATAGACAACGCCATGAAATATGAAGAATGGGTATTAGCAATGCAAGAGGAGCTAAACAACTTCACTAGAAATGAAGTTTGGGAGTTGGTGGAAAGGCCAACCAACTATAATGTCATTCGAACCAAATGGGTGTTCAAGAACAAGCAAGATCAAGATGGCATTGTGGTTAGAAACAAAGCAAGACTTGTTGCACAAGGTTACACTCAAGTTGAGGGTCTTGACTTTGGTGAAACATATGCTCCGGTGCCATTTATAGTGTTTGCACAAGTATCAGATTGCCTATACTAAGATTGGTGCCATTTGCAATGAAACACTAAGTAGATTACACTGGATTTGCTCTGTTGTTCTACATGCATTTTTTCTTTTTGTTGTACGAATTAGCAGCAGCTTAGACTACAAATTCTCATTTTTTTTGCTGTCTAGACAATATTTTAAATCTTAAACACTTTGCATACAAGAACCGAGTACCAATTACTATATATTGTAATGACTTGTCAACATTGCCTTTACTTGTATTAGCTTGAGCTCCAACTCTCAACCTCGATTTTACTTGAATGCCATATAGAGTGACTTTTTTGCAAATTTGGATCTCAATGCCAAGTGTAGGAATTTTTGAAAGTACTGAAACAATAAACTCAAGTATTGAAGTCTTAATTGCTTAAAATAAATCACAAAAACAACTAAGGGGTAAGCACCGAACTTTTGGAAGATGTACTACGTTTAGATCACTAATTCTATCAATGTTTTTAGGAACTTTTGGATGCTCGGATGCTTGCCACCTTGTCAACAAGAAGCTGGTCACTTTGCACTAATGGATGTGCAACCAAACTGTACGTTGTGGATTTTGATCTGTTGCCCAATGTCTCATGGTTTTAGTGGAAAACACTTGTATGTTAATCTAGGAACAAGAACTAGTCCCATGTCAAGTGGCAATGTACTTGTTTGATACATGAATCAGTGTATATGTAATCACTTTTGTATGATAGATACTTATGGCAATATAATTGTGAGTTATGATCTTCTATGTCATTATTGTGTATTTCCCAAAATGGAAATGTTAATTATATTGTTGATTGATTGTATGATCAGTATTGATTTTGAGGTCAATGCATAAACAAATGATATTAAGCATAGTGGCTGCTGGTTGGTCGCTACATAATATTTAGCGTCGAACCATTGGTCGCTATAAGTGTGTAAATGGCGTTAAACGGTCGGTCGCTATATCTTTCATGTTTTGTCGAATGGTCGGTCGCTATAGGTAAGGTCGGACGCTACAACTTATAGCGACACCATTTATTGCGACCGGTGAAGTCGGACGCTATATATCTATAGCGGCCGACCGTAGGTCGCTATATTGACTTATAGCGACCATCAGTATGACGCTATAGATGGGCCGTGGTATAGTGACCCATTTGGGCTTGATCCATAAACATCTAGGAGCCTAGCAACCAAAGTCAGTGGTGAAAGGAGCCAGCTAGGGTCCGCCCTAGACCCCAACCTGGTCCGGCCAGCCCAAACTTTGGTTGGTTGACACTTATCGCCTCTCTAATGATTGTTGAGTAGGTGCTTGCTAGATTCAACGTACCTAAGAGGTGGTTTGGCACTTTCCATATGGGAAGAGGCATTTTCCAAGGAAACTCTCTTCCTCTCCACCTGTAAAAGGAGGACCTCTCCTCCTCAATGCAATCATCATTCACAATTCCACTCTCCATACAAGAACACTGAATGTAGCAAGAAGAGGAGAGATCCACTTTCATATCTTAGCTCTCCAATGATTGTTGAGTAGGTGCTTGCCAGATTCAATGTACCTAAGAGGCGGTTTGGCACTTTCCATATGGGAAGAGGCATTTTCCAAGGAAACTCCTCCTCTCTACCTATAAAAGGAGGACCTCTCCCCCTCAATGCAATCGTCATTCACCATTCCACTCTCCATACAAGAACACTCAATGTAGCTAGAAGAGGAGAGCTCCACTTTCATATCTTAGCTCTCTAGTGTAAGGAGTGAGTGAGGTAGCGAGAGAGATGGATAAGTACTAGAGTCGGCTACCTCCATTTAGTCTAATCAATTTAGTCTTCACAAAAAGGACTATGATTTTAATCTTGTAATTGCTATTGCCACCTTATTAGATCCAAGAAGGAAAGGTGAATATGTGGAGTTCTTTTATCGCAAGGTTTGTAGGAATGTGGATCTAGCAAGCACATGTTTTGTAGTTGCTCTTGATTGGATGAGGAAATATTATTCAGTGTATAAGATGCGTGTGATGCAAGATGGTTCATACATGACAAATTTACCTGCTGCTAGAAGCACCCTTGTGGGCTCATCGGTTGTTGGAAAAAGGCAAATTGAAGAAGTGTTTGATAACTTTGGATCAAGTCATAGAAGGGCTTCTGCACCAGAATCTGAACTTGACGTCTACTTTCGAAAAGAATATGTGACAGACAACAAATAGTTTTGATGTTTTGGTTTGGTGGAAGACACATGATGAAAAGTATTATGTGCTTTCAACAATGGCATGAGATTTTCTTGCGATTCCTCTCACCATTGTATCATTTGAACCTACCTTTAGTCTTGGAGGTAGAATTCTTGGAGATGCAAGGAGTTCGCTAACCCTTGAAATGTTGGAACCTCTTTGTTGCGGAAAAGATTGGTTGTTCCTTGGAAAAAGATGTGGGTACGAATGATCGGTACAACAATGGTCCACTTTTTTTGTATTTATTTGGTCTGTTTTGTTTTTACTAAAAACCTCTTGAATAGGTGGAACAAGGCGAGCTCCAGGTACTATTTGCCATTTATCCGAAAACATGGTCTCAAAGCATTTCAGTTATATAAATTACTAGATGCAAAACTGATTATCTAGCTTCCCAACTAAACATGTTCCTCCTACATACTAGACATGTTCAATTATTTGACATTTAAATTTGGATGACCAGATTTGTAAAGCTCATGAACCGGTTCTTGTTGCTATTACTAAGGTCTTTACGTGCGAGAATATCTTTTTGGAACTGATCTTACATATCCACCGCTTATTATAGGATTTGGGTGGAAGATGAAGCGGCACATGTCGAGCGAGTAGCTGTCGATACTTGAGAAGGCTTTGAGAAATTTGAGAAGGCTTTGAGAAGATGGCGAATGTTTGATCCCCGCCAAACTTAATTGTGCTTTGCATCGGTATAAGTCTTGCTTAATGTTTTTGGAGCTCTTTGGTTTCGAGAGAATCTACCAGCAGATCTTAACAATTGTCAATGCTATGGAATGGGTGTGCCTTAATGTTCTTTGAGATGATGTATTGGTGTACATTGTAGCATTATGCTTTGGTCAAGTCTAAATTGGATCTTGGTACATTGGTGTATATTGTAGCGATCACGGAAGTTTCGACAAAACATCTTACCATGGTCCATGGACTTGATTGGCTTTGAGCTTGAGACAGCAAAGATGAGAAAATTGAATTATTCAGGATAGATCTTTCGTTGCTGTGTACCTTGTTGGATAATTTGGTTTCCGTTGCAACTTGATTTAGTTATAGCAAAAAGAAAACTTGGTTGGTGCAAACTGATTTAACAAGAGCCTTGTTATAGCAAAAAAAAAAAAAAAAAAAAAAAAACTTGTGGGTTTAGATTTGGTTTGTGATGGGTTCGGACCGTAGTTAGAGAAACAGTTTGGTGCGGTTTGGGGAGAAAAACAACGGTTTGTCTTTGGTTTCGTTAGTGCGGGTGGCGGGCGGGTGTGGGGTCATGACTTTACTTTTTCCACAAGCTTGGTTAGGATCGGTTTCAGTTTGGATCCCAACCCACTAGTAGGGTGAGCGGCAAGTAGGCTTGTGATTAAGACTTCATGAGAATATCTTATTAATTAGACCAAAATTTAAATGTTTGAATTCCTCCGTATTACCATTAGAGGATGTTTAGGACAGCGTCACGGTCTCCAAAGCATAACTTTAACTTCTCTTTTTGATAAAAATATTTATTGAAACGTTATATATGTATATTTTTTTACTTATGAAAATAATTTTCAAGACAAATCTATTGATATGGTTTTCACATTTTTAACTCAACGACTTAAAAGTTATTTATGATTTATAATCCCAATGTTTGACCCAAACCTTATCCAAACATCATCTCATTGTGATACGGAGGGAATATATCTTATCTCCTTTACAAAATATGCAAGAAAAGGGGCACGGTGGTCATAATACAAACTAGTGATGAATGGCTTCATATCATGCCTTCATATGCTTGGAAATATTGAAACTGACCCTTGCGTTTAGAGCTTCGGGTTCTGATAAGATTTAAGTGTGGCACCGTGTAGACGTGCTGTTCAACTTCTAACAATATGTTGGGACGACGCTCTTGTTTTGAGCGACACCTTGATCGAGCTCTGTTTTATTCTTTCCCTATAAAAAGGCATTTGCAACAGGTATGGTCGGGGTATGTAAACGCCTTTTTTAGCGCGATACTACATCACTTCTGTGATTCAACTCGATCTTGATCGAGGCGTGTTGATCGGCTACTTGAACCATCCGTTGTGGTGGTTTGCATCCACGGGATCATGCCTATAGGAGGTGTAGCTCCACGCCGCGAGCACGTAGAGACCGAAAGAGACGCAGCTGCATGTGACCAGGAACTAGTAATTGTAACGATAAAGTGCAGGATACATCTTAATCGAGTACTGGATACAGGAAAGTAGCTATGAATCTATTACAGAAGAAACATGAAATGGGGAATAGTTCCTGATCGATGTGTCTCTCCTTCCTCTTCTAAGTACTTATACTACAGCTACTTGGTCCAATCTGGGCCGACGATCCTGACGTTGGGCTTCGGCTGGCGGGCCGGCCTGGCTTGATCTTCACTGGGCCTGTCTTGAGTGTCTGCCAGTGGGGCCTGGCTGACAATTCCTCCTCCTTTGCAGCCGGCATGTCCCCAGGCCGGCGCTTTCGGAAAACGCTGCTGGAGATGTTCCTTGCCCTCCCAGGTGGCCAGAGATGGAGCCATCTGGGACCACTGGACAAGCACCTCTTCAATCGGTGGCGAATCAGTAGTCCAGCGAGAATCCAGAATCTTCAAGGGAACCTGGTGTTGAATAAGAGCATCAGGAAGGTCAGGAGTAACCTGATGGGTACCATGCGATGCCTTGAGCTGCGAAACGTGGAAGACGGGATGAATTGCTGTTGAAGATGGCAGGTCCAACCGATAGGCAACATCACCCACACGAGCAAGCACTTTGAAAGGGCCAAAGAAGCGGAAGGCAAGCTTCTGATTAGCACGGCGAGCCAATGAAGACTGAATGTAAGGTTGTAACTTCAAGAACACCATGTCGCCGACTTGAAATTCTCGCTCAGACCTGTGCTTGTCGGCCTGGCGTTTCATCCTGTCTTGAGCTCGGCCCAGGTGTTGCTTGATCATATTCAGCATCAGAGCACGATCATCCAGCCATGTATTGAGATCAGTAACAGGTGTGGCAGCCGGTGGAGTAATACCCAAGTGCCGTGGTGGACAACCGTACAGCACTTCAAATGGGGAGCGACCCAAGGAAGCATGAGTCGAAGTGTTGTACCAGTACTCTGCCTGAGTGATCCACTTGGTCCATTTGGTTGGGCAAGAATTGGCAAAGCAGCGTAAATAAGTCTCGAGGCATTGGTTAACTCACTCCGTCTGACCATCCGTCTGCGGGTGATAAGCCGTGCCCATGTACAGCGATGTTTCAGCAGTTGAGAAGAAAGCCTTCCAGAATGAGCTGGTAAAAATCCGATCACGATCAGAGATTATAACTTTCGGCATGCCATGCAGTCGATAGATCTGATCCATGAAAAGCTGGGCGATAGTAGCAGCTGTAAATGGGTGCTTGACTGGTAGGAAGTGAGCATACTTGGACAGCTTGTCCACAATCACGAGCAACGCATTAGCCGAACCTGATGGAGGAAGACCTTCCACGAAATCCATACTGATAACCTCCCAAGTGGCAGTGGGAATTGGAAGAGGCTGCAGCAGTCCCGGGTATGGAGATCGGTCCGGTTTGGCGCGCTGGCAAACATCACAGAACGAACGAAATCTTTGGTGGAAGTATACATGCCAGGCCAGAAAAACAGTTGACGGAGCTTTTGATAGGTCACCGGCACACCGGAGTGACCACCCAGCGGGCTGGCATGTAGAGCCACTAACACCTTCCTTTGCAAGGACTCACTGTGGCCGAGCCAAATCCTTCCTTTGTACCGCAGGACACCATTAATCAAAGAGAAGTGTGGAACTGCATCAGGATCAACAGCAAGCTGAGCTAGGATGTCTTTAGCCTTATTGCAACTGCTGTATGCTGTCACCACTTCCAGGAGCCACTGTGGTGTTGGAGAAGAGATGGTCAGACAGGACTCGTCCACATCTCGGCGAGAGAGAGCATCTGCCACTACATTATCAGAGCCCTTCTTGTACACAATGTGATAATTCAAGCCCAACAACTTGGTAAATACTTTTTGCTGCCATACAGTATTCAGCCGTTGTTCATTGAGGTGGACCAAACTCTGGTGGTCTGTGTGAATGTAGAACTCTCCCTGAACCAGATAATGATGCCAATGCTGGACGGCCAATAGGATAGCAAGATATTCTTTCTCATAAGCTGAGAGGCCGCGGTTGCGGGGGCAAAGAGACTTACTGATAAAAGCGATAGGATGGCCGTTCTGATGAAGAATTGCACCGATGCCCACACCACTAGCATCTGTATCAATATGGAGCGGCTGTGTGAAGTCGGGAAGGGAGAGTACAGGGGCTGTGCTTAATGCTGTCTGGAGGGCTGCAAAAGCCTCTTGCTGAGGAGAAGACCATATAAATGGAACATCCTTCTTAAGAAGCTCAGTGAGGGGCTGGGCAATAATTCCAAAATGCTTCACAAACTTACGATAGTATCCAGCTAGTCCGAGGAAGCCTCGCAAAGCTCGAACAGTAGTGGGAACAGGCCAGTCAAGGATAGATTGGATCTTAGCTGGATCGGTAGAGACTCCATGGGCACTCAACACATGTCCCAAATAAGCCACTGATTGCTGAGCGAACACGCACTTGGACATCTTGAGCTTCCAAAGATCTTGGCGCAACCCACAACAAAGACTTGCTTGGATGGTTGATATGTTCGACCAAAGTGCGATCAGAATCGAGAATATCGTCGAAGAAGACGATAACAAACTTGCGAAGTCCGGGAGCCAAAGTACAATTCATGGCGCCTTGAAAAGTACCCGGCGCACCTGTGAGCCCGAAAGCCATGGCTCGAAACTCATAGTGGCCGGTGTGCGTCTGAAATGCTGTTTTATGCTCGTCCCCACCTTGAATCAGAATCTGATGGAAACCTGCTCGGAGATCAAGTTTGGAGAACCAACTGGCACCACTCAACTCATCTAGCAGCTGATCCATGACCGGTCACGGGATACTTAGACTTGACTGTAATAGAGTTGAGCTTACGGAAATCGACGCAGAAACGGTAAGTTCCATCTTTCTTCTTGACGAGCAGGACGGGTGAGGAGAAGGAACTATGACTAGGGCGTATGAGGCCCTGCTGTAGCATGTCTGACACCTGACGCTCTATCTCATCTTTGAGAGCTGGCGGGTAGCGGTATGGCCGGATGAAAAACGGTTGTGCTTCAGGCAGTAAGGGTATTGCATGATTACACGGCCGAGAAGGTGGCAGCGTAGTCGGTTGCTGAAAGAGATCATTGAACTCATCCAAAACTGACTGGATGCACGGACCATTGTGACAAAGAAATGTGGTTCGAGAATCTGGCGGTTGAAGAGCATAAACCTCGCAAATAATGTGTGAAAGGGGTGGTGTCCTGTACACCTTGCAGCACCACAAATCGGCCCTGATGAGGAATAACAAATCGTTTGGAATGCCAATCCGACAGCATTGGACTGAATTTTTCCAACCAATCCATACCAATGATCACATCGTAAGCAGTCAGCGGCAGTACTCTGAAATCAGAACAAAAACTGGCGCTACCGATAGACCAAGGCACATTCAACAAAGTAACAGTGCTTGTAAGAAATCCTCCTCCAAAGAATACTGGCCCGAACAAGATGAATCTCTTGGGTAAAGCGGAAGGCGAAGGCTGCGGCGAGTCAGCGATGAAAGACGTTGAACTGCCCGAATCCAAGAGCATCGACAACTGAATACCATGAATATGACCAAGGAAGCGAACAGTGCGAGGAGTAGAGATACCAGACACCGCGCTGGGTGAGATAGCTAGGAAGGCTTGAGCCTCAGCCTCAGGTGTAGCTGGAGACGTCGGTGAAGCGGGAGCATCATCATCTTCATCGTCATGGAGTACATTCCAGAGTTCTTGTACCACATGGAGTTGCACAGTAGGATTGCACTTGTGTTCCCTCGTCCACTTCTCGCCACATGTATAGCAAAGACCCATGGCTCAGCGATAAGCTTTGACTGCAGTGAGCTTGGCCTGAGCCGTTGTAGAGATGACGGGCTCAGGTGCCTGCCTGTCTTGGCGTGGCTGAGGCGGCGCTGGCAATATCAACGCCTGCTTCCCAGCATACTTGGACGATGAAGACCAGTCCAAGCGTGGTGCAGCACGAGCAACCGGGACGGTGGCCACCTCTTCCTGTACCAAAGCCATAGAAATAGCAGCATCCAGGCTTTGTGGTTTGGTAACGAGAATAATAGCGCGTAGTTCAGGGCGTAGGCCATCAATAAAGCGTTGGGTGTAAAAGAGGGGGTCAGTGGAAGCATCGTAGGCTTTGAGCTGGTCTAGCAATTTGGTGAACCTATCAACATACTCTTGGACGGTAGAGGTTTGCTTGATTTGAAACAGTTGGCGGATGAGGGACTCATGCTGATCCCTATCAAACCGAGTGTGGAGGGATTGGCAGAATGCGGTCCAAGAGGCGCTAGCGGGCGTATTGTCAATGGATTCGTACCAACAGGCCGCTGCTCCCTCAACATACATGGAAGCAACGCTGACCCACATGGCCGGGTCGATATGGTTCATCAGAAAGTACTTCTCACAGTTTGAGCGCCATAAACGCGGGTTCTCACCATTGAATTTGTTGAAGGGAAGCTTTGGTAGGCGGGCTGGGGGATTGTAGGTGTGGAAATTGGGCGGGTTGGGTGGAGGTGGTGGAAACGGGTATTGGTTGGGGGAAGGTAGGGGAGTATGGTGGAATGGTGGGCGAAGTGGGATGGTAATTGGTGGGGGCATGGCTGGGCGAATTGGGGGCGGTGGTGGAGGCCGCGGAAACGAAGACGAAGAGAATGGATCAGGTGCCGTACCCGTGACCGGGATATTGGCCCAGGCCGCTGCGGACCCAGACCCAACATCCCGGTGGTGATGCGCGAGCCGTGCCCATCGGGCGAAGTTGGAGGACGAGCCGACCGGGGTCGGGCGCCCGCCGCGGAGGTTGACGCGCCGCCGTGGTGGGAAGTCGGCGGAGGACCGGAAACGTGTTCTTTGCCGAGAGAGCTGGCCCACCTCCGTGCAGGGGACTCCACCACCTGCTCGAGCGCTGGCCGCCAAGTACCTGGGTCGGTGGTGGCGATCTCGGCGCGGACGCGGCGGCCGTCGTGCTGGCGTAGATCTCGTCGGTGCGGGCGGCTTCCGGGGGCGCGGCGAGGGTGGCGTCGGAGACGAGGGTGGCGTGGGTAGACTCAAGCGGCGAGGCGCTGTCGACCTCGGCACCGCGCGCCGCGCGGGCCTCGTCGAGCTCGTTGAGCGCCCGCGTCCACTCTTCGTCCTGACGGTCGAATTGAGTCGGTGTTCGTCGCCGGATCGTCGAGGCAGGTGGAAATGGGATCCATGGCTCCCCAAGCGGCGGCGAAACGGGTGAAGTGGTGGTGGTGGATTTGGTGAGGTTCGGACCGGAATCGATGGGAACCGAGAGAGTTGGCTAATCGATACCAATTGTGACCCCGAACTAGTAATTGTAACGATAAAGTGCGGGGATACATCTTAATCGAGTCTTTGGATACGAGGGAAGTAGCTATGAATCTATTACGAAGAAACATGAAATGGGAATAGTTCTGATCGATGTGTCTCTCCTTCCTCTTCTAAGTACTTATACTACGGCTACTTGGTCCAATGCGGGCCGGCGATCCTGACGTTGGGCTTCGGTGGCGGGCGGCCCGGCTTGATCTTCAGCTGGGCTGTCTTGAGTGTGCGCCAGTGGGGCTGGCTAACACTGCAGCACGACGAGGAGCCAGTAGAAGAGATCAAGGCGACTGGCATTGAGGTTGGCGCCACCGAGCCACCCACGGCCGGGGGTGGCGTCGTTGACCACCGGATAAGTAAGCTGCCCAGCCACGCCCGCGGCGCCGGGATGCGAGAAGATGACGGAGGTGCCAAAGGGACTTCATGCCCGTTGACACCTCGCTGTAGAAGAACTCAAGCGAGGCCAACGAGAAGGATGTGACGTCCGGGGCCTTGAGAGGAGGACGAACGAGGTGTCGGCCGGAACGCCGACATCGTCGAGGGCTCCTCTGCGGAGGCGGCGGCCCTCGACAAGGGCAGCCATGGTGATGGCCAGGGCGCGGAGGCGAACCCAACCACTGTAGGGTCGAGATGGGGACTAGAGGGGGGGTGAATAGTCCTTTCTAAAACTAATTGCGATGGCTAACCGAATATAATGCGGAATTAAAACTATTCGCTTAGCCAAGACTTCACCCCTCTAGCTATGACTCTAAATCACCTCACAAAAGATCCTACACAAAGCAAATGAGGTGATAAGCCTAGCTTGAGCTCCTAACCGTTTCTATTGCAAGGTCACACAAACCTATGCACTAGTACTTCAAACAAAGGTGAGCTCCTACACAATTCTAATGAGCAAAAGCACTAAGCCAACCTAAGCTCACTAGATGCACAATGGACAAGGCGACACACGCCTAACCCAAAGGCTCAAATTTCTTAGCTACACAAACTAAGCAAGGCAACTAACAAGCTACACAAGCTAGTAATTGCAAGAGGTACTCCACAAGCACAAGCACAAGATATATATGAATGTAAATGCAAAGCTTGTGATTTGGAGAATGCAAACCACCGAGAAGAGTAGACAAGTTGACACCGGTGATTTTTTTAGGGGTATCGGGAAGCTTGCCAACTTCCCCCTACTCCTCGTTGTGTCGACCAACACCTTGGGTGGTTCCTTTGGTGTTTTTCACCTAGATGGTTCTTCGGTGTGATTCTCCAATCACTTGCCCCTCAAGGCACGCCCCGCAAGGCAAACCGCAAGACACCAAGTCAAGTGAGCCTCAAGGCACCGCAAGACACCACACACACACAGGGAGGTACTCACCGACACGCTCTAGTAGTGATGCTCTTCACGATCCCCGCGAGGTGAGCTCGAACCTCTCACAAATCCTCCTTCGGAGCACCGCACAATCTCCGTTGCGTGCTTCACGAAGTCTCTTGCCACCAAAGCTGTCTAGGAGGTGGCAACCTCCAAGAGCAACAAGCACACCGGCTTGCAACACGATCACCTAGTGCCACACGATGCAATCTCTCAAAGCAATCGCACTAGAATCGCTCCTCACTTTGATTTGGATGAACACTATCAATCACAAGTGAGTGGGAGGGGCTCTCAAGCACCACAACACAAGCCACCAAGGCCCAAGTGTGCTCGGCACCGAACAAGGTCGGGTATGTGGTGTATATATAGCCCCCAAGTCAAATAGAGCCATTGGGAGGAAATCCCAGCTTACTGCGCGACGGGCCGGACGCGCTGACCGGACGCACCAGGGTCCGTCCGAGAGTCCGAGTCCGCTGGCGTCCGGTCTAAAACGACAAGCAACGGCCCACGACCAACGGCTACTTGAGGCGTCCGGTCGATGCTTCCGGTCGGCACCGGAAGCTTCGGTCCCAGCGTCAGTCCCTGCGTCGGTCAAAACCGGCTGCGGGGGGCTCTCGCCAGACGCGCCCGGACGGGAAGCGTCCGATCGGTGCGTCCGTCGCTGCACCGAAGCGTCCGGTCGGCGTCGATCGGCGTTTTCCAGCGAAAACTCCACGAAAAACACCGACTCCTTCTCTTCGACATGCTACCCATCAAGTATACCAAACTTGAGCACGAGGAATAGCATGTTTTCACCACCACGATGCATCCGGCGCAATAGAAAATATGCATCTCATTTTCTCGAAAGCGCCGAATCCGCCTCATAGCTCGGCGGGAGGATGAGCGGTTCCCAAACCCAACTCAATCCTGCAATCACCGCCGCCTTTGCAAATGTGCCAACACCACCAAGTGTACATCACCATGTGCAAGTGTGTTAGCATTTTCACAATCATTTCAAAGGCCGGGTTAGCTCTTGTCACGCCACTCGATCCTAACACATCGCAAAAGTTAGATCGCTCAAGTGGCACTAGATGACCGATATGCAAACCGGTTTGCCCCTCTTAATAGTACGGCCATCTATCCTAAACCCGGTCATAAACTTCTCTAAGCTCCTCATGACCGGGCGAAATGAAATGCCCTATAGGTTATACCTTTGCCTTGCGCATTTCCATTCCGCTCCATCTCCAAGTGCCAATGCAACACATGCACCAACACGATCACCAAATGATATGATCCACTTCATATCATCACGTGACACTATTGGTCCATCGATCTTGACCTCACTTGCTCTTCACCGTTGCGTCGGTCCGTCGGCGCCAAGTCTTGCCCAAGCTTCACCGCCTCGCGGTCCATCGCTTCACTGCCTCGACTTGCCCTTCACACTTGCAACCGGTCCATCAAGCCAAGCCTTGTCTTGATCTTCACCACCTTGGTCACATGACTCCATGTCATGTTTCATATGCAATAAAGCTCCTTCATTGCGTCATCATGAGTGAACTAATCTCACTGTGTATTATCTCAATCACACATATTAGTTCACCTAATGTTGACACTCAATTACCAAAAACCACAAGGGACCTTTCAAACCCCCTGCGGGTGCGTCACGCCGCCGGCGTACCGGTGGCGCGCCCCGCGGCGGGGGCACGATGGCGCGGTCATAGACCAAGTAGGATGAGGATCTGGAGGAACATGGGGATGACGTTGAGGGTCGCCGCGGGGATGGTGATGCTGCCCGGCTGGTGTCCATGCTTTCGCTTTTGCCGCGGTGGCGGCGGCCCGGCGGCGAAGAATGGGATGTAGGCCGGGATGGAGGCGAGGAAGAGCGGGAATCATGCGGAGGATGGTCTTGACCTCCTCCACTGCGCCACCGTGCACAGCGACCATGCCCGCGTGTCGCCGTCGTCCACCGCCGCCTTGTGAAGGAACACTGGACGCAAAATAAATACAAAGAAAAGTCAAAATCAAGGCAACTGATACGAGGGGCCAAAAAGTCAAATTCATATATCGAGAAATAGAGAATATCGTATAGTAGTGTAATGAAGTATAGTAGATTTTATTTTTAAGAAATTGCCGTGGCAAGATGCAGGGGTTTGGTTCTAGTATATAAACAATTTTGAACCTATCTTTAGTATATATACCATTAATAATATAATAAAGGGAAATTGGTGATTTTGCACTGTTACGTATCTAATTGTGATTTTATACGTACTTTCTCGATTTGGCTCCTCTGTTTCCAAGATGAGCCCTCCGTTTATTCATGGTTTGGATGGCATCAATGGGACATGTAAAAAAAAAAAAAAAAAAAAGACCCTGCGTTCCCGATACCCCGTCCACGGCCCCCTCCCCCCTCGACTCTCACTCAATCCCGACTCGAAAATGTCGACCCAACCTCCGAAACCCTAGCTAGGCGCCCGCCGACTCGGCGCAAGTTCCGAGGCGTAGCCGTGAGATCGATGACGGCGGGTCGCGGGGTGCGCGGCACGCCGCGCTCCTCACGGCGGGCGCGAGGTCGCGGCGGCGGCTACCCCAGCGCTCGGGCGGGCGGCGTGCTCCGGTGCGGTACCACGAGGCAGCGGTGGGCAGCTCGGGCGGCGGTCGGCTCCCTCCCGGCGCTCGGGGCGGTCGGCTCCGTCTGGCGCTCGGGGGGGCGGCTCCCTCCCGGCGCGGCGCGACTTCCGGGGGGGGCGGCGTGGAGATGGGGGCGGCTTGCTAAAATTTGTGTCAAATTACTACTGAGATTATGTCAATTTTGTGCTAAAAGCTTACCAAATTTATGCTGAAATTTGTTGTCCAATTCACCGGGTAATCAACCTGTACTTACAAAAGTAAGGGCAAAAACACATGGGCAAATTGGTCTTTTTATGGTCCCTTTAACACCGTTATGTGGTGTTAACAGAATAAGGGTAAAACTTGTCTTCAATTTGAAATATCGGGGGTAAAATCGCACATATCAAAAAATGAGGGCAAAATCACCGTTTCCCTCGAAAACAGGGCACACACTAGTACATAAGTGTACCTTAGGGGCGGTTGAGGATGCCTTGTAGGGGTGGTTTCATAACCGCCCCTAACTCTCTGTTGCTACTTGTGGTTTCACTTTGTAGCGGTTATGAAAACCACCCCTACAAGAGACCACTATATGGGCGGCTCGTGTTACTCACCGCCCTATTGTGGTTTTTAGAAATTTTATTTTCAAAATTCAAAAAAAATAGCAAAAGATTTTTTTAGTTTAGTCGGGGAAGAGCCCCACCGGCCAACCACCCACCATCCCTTGCCATTGTGATTTTCTCGGAGTGTTTGCAAATGTTGCGACAGTGGTGGTTCGAACCCATGAACAACCACTCACGCGCGGAGAGCCCCAACCACTACGCTACACATGAGTTTATGTCTATATCCCATTCCGCGCCCCCGCATATTATACAAATTGGAGTGAAAGTTGACTCTTTGAGACCCTAAATGAATTTGAATTAAAAAGTGGTCGACTACAAACTTTCATAACTTTTCAAGATCTATAATTTTCATGTAGGGTGTTTCTCCATCCGAGGTCGTTTACTGAAATTTGAATTTCAAATTTGACACATTTGATCGGCTTTTGCATGACAAGATGGTTTCAAAATAAAAAGTGGTCAACTACAAAGTTTCATAACTTTTAGACATCTACAATTTTCATTTAGGTTGTTTCTCCGTCCGAGGTCATTTGAAAAATCCAAATTTCGAAATTTAAACATTCAAACCCCACATTTTGAGACATCAAATTAAGTCAAACGAAAAAGTGGTCAACTACAAAGTTTAATAACTTTTCGAGACCTACGATTTTCATTCGGGGTGTTTTTCCATCCGAGGTCGTTTTAAAAAATTTAATTTTTAGTGCCTCATTTTAAAATTCGAACCCACCGAAGGGGCGGTTGGATATTGAACCGCCCTCTATTGCTAGGGGCGGCCGAAACAAAAACCGTCCCCTACTGTGGTCACTTTATAGGGGCGGCTAGTCGATGGAAGGAATTTGCTTCACTGTAGGGGCGGCTCAAAACATGAACCGCCCCTACTCAAAAAAGGAGGCGTTTCCATAGTAGCCTTTTGTATCAGTGACAATCACCAATTCCCCAATAATAAAATAATGTTAAGACAGGGACAAGAAAAGCACTCCTTACATGAAGCCAGCAGTTCTCTCCATAGATTCAACGCTCGTGCCAGTTTCGTCAGTGACCTTACTATGCATCTCCATCAGATTCTCAGGGAGCCGTAGCTTCCTCTTCCTAAACGCCGCCACAAAAACCTGCAGGCCACGACAAATCTCTTCAAGTTTATGTACTTGAATTATTTTTCCCCACAATGCGTGACGGCGAGAGCTTACGTACCTGAATGATTCTCGTGATGGGGCTGCCGGCGGGCTTCCGGTGCCGGTAGAACGGCAGTCCGATGGCAACGCCGAGCGTGCCGACGAGCACCATGAGCCCAGCGAGCGCGAAACCAAGGTCCCATCCCACGTTGTCCTGCACCCACACCAAGAAGACGACCCCAACCGTCGCTCCAAGGGAAAAGCTGATCTCGAACCAGTTGAAGAAGCTAATCTTGCCGGGAAGCTCCGCTGGGTTGTCCTCGTCGAACTGGTCGGCGCCCAGCGCCGCGGCGCACGTGCGCACTGAGCTCTCACCGATAGGGATCAGGTATAGGCCCAGGGTGAGCAAGCTCCGGTTGCGACCGCTCACCGGTGTGCAACCACTGGGGTTGTTGATGATGTCGCACGGCCGCGGGTGAAGTGACGGGAAGTGTGCTTGGTATGCTAGGAGCATGTACCCCTGCCCATTCATGGCAACCAAGGACCAGCACTTGATTTATATGTTTTCAATCAATATATATCTATAGTAAGATGCTATTTAATTGTCGAAGTTTCAAAAGTTTTGACAAAAGCATTGTCCAAAATTAAACCTCGTTTATGTCAATGAAGTGTAATTCTCAAAAAAAGAAAAAAAATGAAGTGAATTCAACTGTGTAGTAACTCCATTTATAAAGTTATAATTACCAAGATCTCTGTTGGAGCAAAGATGAGGATGGTGTAGAAGCGCTTGATGTAGGAGTCGGAGATGAAGGCACCCAAGAAGCAGAAGAAACATATGGCGGCGAAGAAGTTTGTGGCGGTGGTGGAGGCGTCCTTCACGTCCATGTGCATCGTCCCAAGCAAGTAGGTCACTAGGTTCGTAATCATGGGTAGGTTTGCCATATTCGACATCGCGATGAGGACTATACAAACACAGTAGTGGAACAAAACCTTATGTGTCAACACCATATATATGTATAGCTTTCAGTTTGATTGAGCGAAATTAAAATTGAGTTCTCACCAATTACAAAATTTAAATAAAATACAAGTATCCATGCACGTGCATGTATGTTGCCAGCGACAGATTTTAGCTAATTTAATAGTATATGTGATAGAGAATAGAATGAAACAAGTTGAAACAAGAACAAGCCACCATGGCTATAATATATACTTACAGTAGACGAACAGGCTGGCTCTCACTCCACCTTGCTTTTTTGGGTTAACCGGGCGTCCCCTCCGGTCCACAAGGCCTTGCAAAGCCATAGAGTATTTCGATCGGTGTCCCAATCAAGACCTAGTGCCACAAGGCTTGCTATAGTAACCTAGCTATGCTCGATCTGATCCTGGTTGATATCCTTCACGGGCAACAACAGAAGTATGGATTCAATTGGTGCGTTTCCGTCTTTTTATAAGCGTGGAATGGAAGAAGAACCATGTACGTGTCGCTTGCTTAGCTTAAGCAAAACGCCACACAAAGTAGTCAATGTAAAACGAATCGAAAGCTGAGGCCGGCGAGACGAGGGTGTGCCATTTTGTCGCCCGTACGGAGGCAATACATGGAAGTACAAGTAAATTGCATGGTGGGCAAATACACTGAACACGTCTGATGAGGCAATACTTATTGAAATATGCACACATAGGTACGGAGTAATTTGTCATTACTCACTCGCAGTACACTTTCCAATAGGAAGGACAAACAAATGATCAGGGAATTAACACTCCTACTGACTCCTTTGTGGAAAAAAAACAAAATCAGAGGCGTGCAACACATGTACTGAGTCCTTTCTGAGAAAAAAAAAAAAAAAAAAAAACATTTTCGGAGGCGTGCAACACATGCGCGATCAAGACATTGTCACTGTTAATAATGATTCACAGAATGAGCACAAAAGTTCGTCTCTAAAACATATTCAGAATTGAGACGTCGTCACTGTTAATTAAGAATGCATGGAAGTACAATAAATTGGTGGGAAAATTCCCACCTGGCCTGATGAGGCAATACTTCTTGAAATATATGCCCAAATAGGTACGCAGTACTCCCTCCATACTTAAAAAGAAAGACGTTTAGGACAACAACACGGTCTCTAAAAAAAAAAAACTTTTACTTATCTTTAACATACAAATATTTATTAAAAAGTTACATATGTATATTTTTATGAAGTAATTTTGAAGACAAATCTATTGATATGATTTTCACATTTCCAAACTCAACGACTTAAAAGTTATTATTCATGATTTATATTCCTAATGTTTGACTCAAACCTTATCCAAAAACGTTTTCCTTTTCCAATATGGTGGGAGTATACCACGACTAGCACAATCGGCCACGCTCCACTGTGCTGGTTCGTGAAGTGCAGCACGTCGCGAATAGTAAATACCTATATGTGCATTAAATATGAAAAATACAGTGTATTGTAGTGAATTGTAGGAAGAACCACGACAGTTCTATGCGTTTGCGGATTATTTTTGTTTCCACTAAGAAATACCAATAAGCTAACATTTCTAGCACCACTACCAGGGGATGGATTCTACTCTATTCCTAATAAGGATGTTTGCAAATGCCAATACCTACCTTTTAAGAACTTGTATTACACACGGGAGGAATAGAGACTAGACAAGGCTGTCACCAATGGCTAGCTACCACAAATAATCCATGGGGTAGGCAGTCTACTGTCACGGAACCAAAATAATCTTTACTACCTACGAAAGGATGAAAGGGAGGCAGGTTTTCGTTGGGTAAAAATTTTGAGGTCGCTCCCTCCACCCCGTGCGATACCGGGCCTTCCCCCTCTCCCTCGGTAGAAAAAAAAAAGGAAAAGAAACCCAGGCTCCGTGATTCTTGCGACTCCTCTTCCCATCTTCCGCATCCACCACCAACTCCGTCTCCGCGGCCACGCTCGCGCTCCCCTCCACAGC
This sequence comes from Hyparrhenia diplandra, assembly GCA_015847255.1. NCBI lineage: Eukaryota > Viridiplantae > Streptophyta > Magnoliopsida > Poales > Poaceae > Hyparrhenia > Hyparrhenia diplandra. The sequence goes on along the minus strand of JADLZK010002910.1, from coordinate 102,448 downwards.
AGCAATCCTCCTCGCGACAACGCCACCTCCGGCCTTCCCCTCCGCCTGCGACGACGCCGCCACACCGTCGTCATGCACCTCCACACGTGGCCATCCATGGCGTCGTCCACCTCCCCGACGTCGGGCGGCGACGAGCGCCCGCGCGCCTCCCACGCCGACACGTCTGCTTCGGCGGTGCCGCTGCCGCAGGCGCAGGTGGAGAGGGTCGCTCGATGCAGGCCTACTACGCCGCCGGCGGGCAGCCTTACGCCTGGCACGCCGCGCAGGTACATGCTAGCGACCGACGGTGCCTCATCTTTTTATATTTTCCGTGTCGTGCCGTGCGTGCGTATTTCCTGTTTATGAAGTGGTCTGGGATTTGAATTTGATTAGGGTTTTGGTCCTCTGTGGCGGTGAGATTCAGCAGCACCTGACTGCGGCGGCTGAGTCCGATCCGCGGCAGGGGCACTGTACGGGACGCCGGTGCCGTTCCCGGTGTCGTTCCACGCATGCGTCAATGGCCACGGTGAACGCCCCTGGACCCCTTCCCTCGATGGTTTCATTTTCGATATGCACTTCTCTGTTTCTTTGTAGGAATACACTGAACTGAAACGCTCAGATTTGTTTATGAGTTTCTGTACAAATGGTTATTAGGAATACTGTTTCAAACTTAATCTTGATGAACTATGTTTGTAGATTTTTTGGGTAGAATTCTACAATCATTGGGTGGAAGATGCTTTTCTTCAGATTGAAAGGTACTTGGAAAGGAAACATCATATATGTCAGATAGGTTGCAGCCAAATTGAAATCACCTAATTTCAGCTATATTCAAACAGCATGGATTGAGTACAAAGCTGAATATACAACAATGAAAGGCCACACCTAATTTTTATTTCTAATTGTTATTATCATGTTTGCAGGTTCTTTTGGGTTTTCAGTTGAGTTCTTAAAAAGACCTGATAGCAGATCATAAAGCTTGACTCTAAATGTTATTCTGAGAAGTCATGTCTGATGTCAGGAAGGGGAAGAAGTTAGTTGAAACCAAGGTGGACCATGGCTCCCTGTCCAATTTATCTCCAATCGGCTAACCATAACTTTGGTACTTTTCATAGGTGTTCAGTGCTTAATTACTTAGACTGCTTATTACTTTTATCAGCGAAGGCCTCTGGAATCTCAAGCTCTGGATGGTGCCTCATCATCAGTGAAGGTGGAAGAAGGTCCATTGTTCATCCCAGATGCCTCCAGGTCTCTTTAAAAGGGTATTATGGTTTGTGAAATTGTCCTGCATGTGTGGCTCATGTACTGCTTGTGAAATTGTTCAGGTATTATTTTTATCCTATGCATCAATTGCCATGCACGGATCCCATTTTAACACTTTGTTGGCATGTCCTGTTATACAATTAATCTGCTTAAGATAGGCATACAATTTATAGAGTGAAAAAACAATGCAGCGTGGGGGGTGGGGGTATGATGTGTTGGCGTTGAGATGATAGCCGTGATATTCTAATAGAAAATGGTTTATGCCTTCATCATGTTTACATAATATGACTTGCATCTACTAGACTGTTCATGGTCCAGCAATTGCGATACCAGCAATTGCAATTCTTAGAGATTTCCAATGTTTACCTGATGAGCTTAATCCTAAACGTTCCAAATTTGATTTCTTTAGAAGCAGATCCATTAACGAGTTCGTTGCTTCCCACCTCCAGAAAGCCATCCACTAGGGCCGCAGGCAAGGCAAGTTTCGTGTGTGCTTTTGTAATTGCTTAGCACATCTATTCTGAATTTTTGCAGTATATCTTTTTCTGCTCTTTTAGAGTATAGAAAATGGTTCTCAGAAAATGCTTCTGTAAAGGATTAGCGATGTTTTTTCCTGAACCAGGGTAGAGTGCATTATGTTTATATGTATTTGCAATCATGAACTGCTTTTCACAAACATAATTATTTTACCATCATCTATTATCTATTATTTATTTTTTTTCTGTATCTATTATCTATTTGTTTACCATCATGTATTTGCAATCGATTCAGTTTTTTGGCATCATCTATAATCTATTTTTCTGTATCTGCAATGTTTTGCCTCTCTGTCAGCTGTTGAGAAGGCTGCAATGCTCACTGACACGGTGGTTGGAGGGTTTCTCAAGGTATCTCAATGCATTGTGATATCAAGCTTTCAACCTGCTTGGTTTGATTTCCATTTTGGATAAATGTTTAGGCGTGTCTAAATGGCTCTTTTGAAAATCCGGGAGCTGAAGAATACCTGTTGTGTCATTGGTTTTGGGAGGGCCAAGCAGGTGGGAGGGCCAAGCAGGTGAATAGTCTGAATTATAGGCTTACAGCCATGCATTTGTTTTGCTACATTTTGTTTTAATAAAGTAGAAAGTAAAATCAAGGGCAAAATCGCATTAGATGGGATACAATTATGGAAGCAAGAAACGAGATCAATATCTTTATCATGCCATACAATATGTCATGTACATGTGCTGCTATTTGTAACAGTATTTACATACCCTTTCTCGTGGAGCACTTCTAAGGTGCTATGTGTACTGTAGGAAGCAATAGAAGCATCCCCTGCACATGCTTTGCCAAAATGAGGCTTATAATGAACAAGTGTTATTCTCTGGTTGCCTAACAGAACGCATAACTCCATATTCTGCTTTGCTTATAAAAAAATCAAGTATATGCATTAGGCTACAGTTTGTTAGATTGAATCATTGTTCTGGCTAAATAATCACTGGCTCTAGATAATTGCAATGGTGTGGTATGGTTCAGTGTTCTAGCCAATCATCAGCTCTAATTTTACTTTGTCAGATTTGCCAATTTAAGAAATTGAGAAAAGGTCATGAACAAATGAGTTTTTACATCAGGTTAGTTTGTGTTTCACCCCTCTTCAATTTCAGTGTATTTCAGTATGCAATTGAAACGATTTAATCATTAAGTTATACATCCTTATATGGTTCTTCATATGCTGGTTCATCCAACTGATTCTGTTCAATACTGTACGAATGGTCAGTGTTCATTAGTGCCATGTATTTTATTTTTTTAGTAGACCTATGGATTATATTTCATTAGGAACCTCAACACTTATACCAAATTGGTTGGCTATGAATTCGGATCCTTGTTCAGTAATGCTTGGGGGTGGAATGAGAGAGAGAGGGGTAGCATTTATGTTGGTGAAAGAAGTACAGATGATACTAATCCATAAATTTAGAATGAGTAATCAAGAGCTAGACTGACAAAAGGGAGTGACGCTGACGCTGACCTGTCAAGGACGGTGTACTCTGGGGAAAGATCATGCGGTCAGATCAGATGTTATTATTTCATATGAAATTTATGAAAGGTATTTTTATATTGTACAAATATTATTTCATTAACGTCATATTTGTAGATGTTCCTAGATACTTCTAAATGGTTTATCGGACTCTACACGGAGATGTTATATACACAATACTACATTTAAGATGCACATTTATAGAAGACTATGGTGTAACATGATTATATTTACTCGAATATTATATTTAAGTTTGTAACATGAATATATCTGTAATTGTTACTTTTACAAAAATCATTTGTTTGGATCATATGTCACTTTAATATCATTGTTTAATTTTAAAATATTGATATCTTATCATGCGATCCATATGTTTTTATACAGTTTTTAATTATCCCGTAGCAACGCACGGGCGTTTACCTAGTAAGTGTCTAAGTGCAAAAATTTGCCACGAAAGTGATCAAACCCCGACTTGACTACATATAATCTGGCCTATGAACTAAAATCCACTTGGTCTAGCTTATAACCAAACCATCAGGATCATCCTAATATAGCGATGTACAACAATCACGCCAGAAACTATTTCACAGAGAACAAGGGAGAATATATTACATAACGGAGTGTACTAAAATTATTACAAGTTCAGTGGCAGCGGGAACAAAGTAGTTTTAGAACATAGTTCGAAACAGAGATACAGTAGCCAGTACGGGTTCACATGATAACAACAAGGGTGAGAGATATGGAGACCATGCCCTCAGGTCTAGTCCTCGGCCCTAGCAGGGAGCAGGCAGTACTTGCAGCACACAGTATAGAAGACGTCATCTGCAACAAGTGGGAATAAACCCTGAGTATGAGAAGGTACTTAGTTAGACTTACCTGTCAAAAACCGGAAATAAAGGACTCCAAGGATTATGCATGACTTTATAAGTAGGGCTAGCTCTTTTCTTTCGTAAAAGCATAAGTAGAGACTGCTCATGGAAAGCATTAAGTTTTAGTGGAAGCATTATCTCACAGTTTGCAACTAGCCTATGATAATAGGCAAGAAAGGTAAACAACCAACACTCTAGGACACCCTGGAGCGACAAGGTTGTAGTGTTGATGGTTCATGAATAAGCAGACACCCTGGGCTCATTCTTAATATTTCGTTTTCTTGTGGAAACACCGAAAGGTCAAAACGATTGATGCCCTGTTTATTCCACACTCAACAAGACAACGGTATTCCCATAATAACTAATGGTAACATAAATTGGTAGACATCAAGTTTAGTATCAACATCTTTTTGCCAATTTCTTCCCCGACAACGGCGCTATAAATGCTTGTTGACATTTCTTAACGTCGTCACTAGAAATAGATATAGAACCTATCCCCAGCAACGGCGCTAGAAATGCTTGTTGGTATTTCTTAAGACTGTTGGTGATTTCGCAAGCGCACAGAATATACCGTTGTAGTATTTCACCCGGGAGTATTCCAAGGTATCGTTATTTGCATTTAGCCCATGGGAAGTAATGGTTAAAGAAGATACCAACTAGACTAAGGTGGGGGGTAAATGATGTATATGATATGGGTAATTACACACATAGGAATAGTCTAGACATACAAATAAGCGAGTAGTCTAGCTAGCAAGGAGGACCAGTGTGAGCAAAGGATTCCTATGATTCTTACTTTACTTCTATGATACTAATCAAACATAAATGACAAGTCAACTAGTTGGGGTTCACACGAACTATATGCTAGGCAGTAGGTGAGAAGTGGTGAATAAAATCACCACTAAACAACTATTATTTTACTAGAGCCTTACTTTTAAGAACTTGCTTATAAACACGTGGTGGTCTATACATAAACCAGACAAGTTGTCACCACCGTACTGGCTACCACAAACAATCCATGTAGCAAGCAGCAACCAAAGGCAAGATCAAGTCTAAGCACCACTCTTACACTTTCTCTTACTACTCTAGATGTAATTACACAGATCAACTAGAGCACCCCTTGCGAGACATGGATCACATATAGGCGTGGGTTCAGGATGAACTAGGGTTTGAACCACATAATTAAGTATGAGATGTGTCGGGTACCAATATCAGGGGTACCCTAAACACACGATAAATCATGGCAAAACCTAAGCGGCAATCGCCCCGGATCGGCCTCAACGCGAGCTCGGCCCACGAGGTACCTCCGCCTCGCACGAGCCCGCAGGGCGGAGCCCGAACCGCCTCATACGAGCTCGGAGGCCGTACAATCAAACTCCGCCTCGCACGAGCTTAGAGGCTAGGTCGTGGAATTCCGCCTCGCACGACCTCAGAGGTCGGAGCGGTGCCGAGCTCGCGAGCTCGGTAAGGTCGCACGTCTATCTAATTAGACCACGCGACTCGAGCCGTCTGGCGATCTCAGACTCACACGACCTAAAGCTCGGAGCGGCCTTGAGCTCACGAGGCTCAGGGACCGCGCCAAGATAGGCTGCACGACCTCGAAGGCTGCGCGGCCTATCTCAACTCACATGACCTTGGAGCTTGGGAGTATGCGGAACTCACGAGCTCGGGAGCTCGCGCTCCCATCCGGACGGACTGCTGCGCGACCTCGAAGGTCGCGCGGCCTATCTCCGACTCGCCGACCTCGAAGTTCGGGTGCGCGGAACTCACAAGCTCGCGCTCTCATCTGGGATGAACCGCGCGCCCTCGAATGCCACGCGGCCTATCTCTGACTCGCATGACCTCAAAGCTCGGGACTACGCGGAAATCACGAGCTCGAGAGCTCGCGCTCCCATCCGGACGAACCGCGCGCCCTCAAATGCCGCGTGGCTGTTGCATTTCTTAAGCGCAATCACTAGAAACAGGTTTAGAACCCATCTCTAATAACGGCGCCAGAAATGCGCCGTTGACATTCCTAAGTGAAACCACCGTGTCGGTGATAACACTAGGTACATCAACGGTGATAGATCTTGCCAAATAAGATATTCATCCACAAGCGCACGGATCTATCATTGTAGCATTTCACCCGGAGATATTCAGGGTATCGTTATTTATATTTTCCCAAAGGAAGGCATGGTGGAAAAGGATCTAATAGAGACATGAACAAGATAACACGAATGTATAATAGACCAATGCTCATAATAGGGGTAAAATAGGATAGGTAGTAGGATAACTTGACACACACACTCAAGCCAATCTCAAAGATAAAGGTAAAAGAATGAATAAAAGAATAAGTCTAATATGGAGCAGGCATATCCTAGATAGTCATGTCAAGATAGCGGATACACACATGTTTCTTGTTAGAGATTCTAAGTCAAGATAGCCAAGGTCTCTGCTGAATTACTTCGGGCACCGGCCCACGCCCAAAGGACATTGTCCGGCAATTGCGCTGCGCCACACCCGAACGTGGGGGGATTACAAGGGACGGACAAGGCTGTCACAACCCAGCCGCCTACCCCCTCAACCGTGGGATGCGCCACAAAAGACAGGCAACCCCTAGCCCAGACACCACGTCTACACTAGTGATTATCACTCTAGCGTGTTAACAAGGCTTACCCGTCCCCGGGGTCCTTCTACTAGAGCGCCGCCCCCAAAGGAACGACTATCAATCCCGCAACCCAACATCAACCAAGTCTAACTCTGGATAGAACTCATCACAACATTCTAGCTCTTGGTCTAAACATGTATGTATGATAAATGAAGCACGATGTTCTATAAGACAAGATCATGATATAGGAACTATAGACTAGTTCATCAATCAAGATTATATCAAAAGAACTTTGCTCTAATTCAAGAACATGACTATATTGATAAGTAGAGAACAAGAACAAGATTAAGAACTCTAAATTGCTCATACCGAATAGCTCCAAAATGTCTTGCTCTCCTTTTATTATCCTTGCCAAACTCCTCCTAAGTACAAACTAAGAAGAAAGGGAGAAGAAGAAGAAGAAGAAGGAGAAGAGAGAGGCTACATTGTGTGGTGTGTGTTACAATGGTGGGAGAGGGCCTCCTTTTATAGGTAGAGGAGAGGGGGCTCATTGGAAAATGTCCCTCCCCACATGGAAGGAACCAAAACCGTCCTTGGGCACCTTCCAAATCTGCTTGAACCGACCATCCAACGTCGGCCGCGACCCGCCAGTTATGGAAGGTAATGTACCGCCTCGCCAAACCTGGGCCTGAACAGCCTCAGGATGGGTGCGGGCGCACCCAGTGGTCTTGTCAAGACCTGTCTGCCCGCTTCGGTTCGGGCCGGGTCTTGGCAGGCTGGCATGTTTGGGCTTGAAAAGTTGTGTGGCGGTGTTTGCTCGGCCCAATTCTGCGTGTTTGGTCCATTTCTCCCTTGGGCTTGATGTTCTTCAGGAATGCGCTTTCCAGGGAGGCGCCTTTTGGTACAAATTCCACTTGTTTCTTATATAAATCTGCACAATAATAATTTAGACACTACAAGTGGAATTATGTCAATAATAAATGTATATGTGTGTAGTAAGGTATAGTTTCACCCCCTTATTGGTAGAATGTTGACGTTAAAAATATGTCGTTGGTGACCGTCAACAGTGGCCTATCTCTGACTCGCACGACCTCGAGGCTCGGGAGTATGCGGAACTCACGAGCTTAGGAGCTCGCGCTCCCATTCGGACGAACCGCACGCCCTTGAATGCCACGCGGTCTATCTCCGACTCGCACGACCTCGGAGCTCGGGACTACATGGAACTCACGAGCTCGGGAGCTCACGCTCCATCCGAACAAATCCCGCGACCTCGGAGGGCCACGCAGATTGTCTCTGATACGCATGACCGGAACTCGGAACAACGCAAAGATCACGAGTTCACGGGACTCCGGGACCACCTACTGGTCCGGCTACTCCTCCCTACGAGGGGACGGGCAAAGTTAGATCTATAGCGGAGATAAGGCGGAATCGAGTGCCGCAGCTACGCGCCGTAGCTACGCTTGCTGCTATACACTAACGACGGGCATCGACGCCCCTGACGGACAAGACGTATCAACCTGGATGCGAATCCACCACCCGACAACCGCAAGACGACAAAAAGCAATGATGACTTCTACGAAGCATGCATCCTAGCGACCATCCGCACGCTTCCGCTTAATAGATGGGGTCAGCGGGATTCCCGCGACAAGACAGGGACAGCCGCAGCATTGGCAGGCCTCCATCCTTTTATGCTTCTTTTTCCCTTCCTTCCCTGGTGGCTCCTCCTATACATCCCTTGCGACTATAAAAGGGATCCCTCGGCCACCCGGGAAAGGAGAGCTTCTTTACGCACACAAAACTCTACGATAATCTTACGCACACACCACCTACAGAGACTTGGGAGCCGGCCTCCCTCTCTCGACCAGCTTGTATTCTCCCCGATATGAGCGCTTGAGCTCGGCCACATAGTGACTCCGACTCGAGACTGGACTAGGGTGCCCGATTGCCCCGAACCAGTATAAATCTTGTGTCCCTTGAGCTAGGCCATCGAAGTCCGACATGAGCCATACAAATTTACTGTGTCTGTGGTATATCCGCCATATTCGACCACGACAAGATGCCTATATGCTAGATAATATCATAACAACTATATACTAGAGAACTAGAATAAAGTTGCACCAAGTAAATACTAGAGTAAAGTAAAGAAATAAATAAATTATAAATGCAAAGATCTTACTACAAAAGGAATGATAAAAGAACAATACCAGACCTCCTAGAAGATCAGCGCCGGAAACCCGAGCGAAGCTCACTACTCACTCTAACTCCCAACTAGACTAACACTACTACATCTTGTAAGAGTGGAGAGCTTCTTCCTTGTGGTGTGTGCAAATGAGAGGAGGGGGGGGGGGAGGGGTATTTATATCCCCAAGGTGGAGTACGGGCTACTCCAAATTGCCACATCATCGATCCGTGTGATCCTCCTTCTTGGCCCTTGGATAAACCACCTTAGAACCAACAGATGAGACAAACAGTCACGTGGACAATGTGGTAGACGTGGGGAGACGTCGGTGGAGGAGTGGGCCATGTTCGGCCGAAGTCACCTTGTTCGGCCGAAGTGGGTCCATGACATGTGGGCCTTCTTCTGGTGCTAGATATGTTGGTCCCACTGTCGGTTTCTGTGTCTTGTGTTGGGAACTTCTCGTGATGACTATTTTGTACCTAGTGGATCCGTGTGACGTCTTGACAGACCAATCAGGTGCTTCCCTTTGGTCTCCTATGGATTGGTGACATGTCAGGTGACATGGCACTGTTTGGACGAAGTGGGCCGAAGTGCCTTTTGTGTCACAACTGGGTCATTATTGCCTCATTTTGTTGTCGAACCATTAACTTCTCTTTCGTATCCCTTCCAGACACACCGCCGACGATGATCGACATGGCCGCCAACCGGGAGGAGATGAAGTTTGTTGTGGAGCGCCTCAGTGCCGCCCCCAACAAGCTTAACAGCTTGGCCAATGATGTTGGCCTGCCAAGGGTGGATCCGGCCTTGAGGAGAAGGCCAACTTCTACGCCCTTCGGATCGACTCTCACGGCCACTATCCTCGGCGAGGGGATACCGGTCAAGCTGGAGGAGATGGAGGCGGTCGCTAGGAAGCCGGCCTGGCGAGCGGCCAAGAAGGCCAAGAAGGCGGCTTAGGTTCTTTTTATGTTAATTTATCAATTGTCTTATTTATGTGGATTTGTAAGATGCAATATATTTGGTTTGTGTGGTTTGTTAATGAATGAGTCATTTTTTAATTTGATGCATGTCAATCTTCTTTTTCTGTCATTAATTTGTTCTCTTGTTTCCATGTCTATCGGTTTAATATGATGTGTGTCAATCTTGAAATCGCTACCAGTTTTTATTCCAAACCCGTCCAGTCATCGATCTATGTTCTAGTATGTTCTAATGAACCAGTCATTTCTTAATTTGATGCATGTCAATCTTCATTTTCTATAATTTGTTTTACTGTTCCTTTGCCTTGAAATTGCTATCGGCCAGGAAGCGGCGGCCAGGCCGCTTTCTTTGTTTTTATCTGTCATCTAGTATTTTTATGTATTTGTAAGATACTATATATTATCTTCCAATGAATGAATTGTTTGTTATTCTGATGTGTGTCAATCTTCTTTTTTTTGTATCATTTGTTTTACTGTTACTTCGTCTTGAAATCGCTATCGGTTCTTATTCAAATCAGATCACTACCGGGAACGATTCAACCCGGCAGTAATCTAAATCTTCACTGTCCGTTATGGCTGGTTCCACAGATTTTCTAATTTTCTTACGCCTGAACTGGTCATCACTGCTGGTGGACTGGATTCCGATAGTGATGCCGGGCGGCCATGGACGGCGCCAGGGGTATGCCCCCGTATGCTTTGGCATACCCATGATTTGAGGAAAATATTATTAAGTCTGGAACTTTCGTTTTGTGCACGTGTGCATGAGCATCATTAGTGGGTTTCTGTGCACACCGTAGCAGTCCATAACCGAGAATAGCTTGCCATTAACTGGATCTCTTGGTCATTTACATTGTCGTGTTTGTGAGGATGGACGCGCCAACTGTGCGTGGCAAATGGTTGAGCGCTTTGCCTTATAAATTTGTGTATTTAATCCTATATATGCATCAGAAAACGATAGCATGAGGTCTAGCTTGGTCTGTGTTCATCCACACTGGTCACTGTTTGTTGGCGTCGTTCATCACCGCCTCTCGGCGCCTAACACATATTATCTCCCCACGGTGGAACTAAATCATAGAAACCTAAAATTAGTGTTATATGTGCTGATCTCTTGCATGAATGCCCCAACCCGCCTACGTTCCTCTGCCGCCACGCCGCTTGTCTGCTCCGCGCGCAGCATGGGCGACGTCAACACGACGCTGCCACCTGCCCGGACAGCCGATCCCCACTCTGGTAACCGGCGCGACGCCACCGGCGAGCAGCCACCACTTCCCGCTCAGTCCTTTCCCTTTCCCCTACTCTGCTGCCGCCCTTTTTCCTCCCCGTCTTAGTCGCAGCGTGAAGGAGAGATGCGGCGGCGGCGCCGTTTCTGCAGCAACAATATTTGGCAAACTCAGCGGTAAATTTCTGGCTCGGTAACTGCAGGCGGCAGTGGTCTCTCAAATCACGCGAGTGAACTGATGAAAGCCTAGGGAGTAGGGACTCATTTACACTTCGTCCCACAGTAAATACGTGAGGGATTCAGGAGTTCAGGTTACGAGTAAGGTTTATGTGTGGTGCCATAGGCGCACTGTTCTAACAATATGCTGTGTCGACTCTATTATTTGTTCGACACCTTGATCGATCGAGCTCCAGTTTTCCTTTTCATCCCTATATATAGAATAGCACTTGCCATGGATATATGGTCAAGTAAGGTAAACGCCATACCTGTATACGATCGATACTACGACTAGATACTGATCAGGCGTGTTGATCGGCTACTTCAGAATCAGAACCATCCGTGGTTGTGGCTTGCATCCTGGGATCATGCCTATAGGTGTAGCTCCACGCGCAGAGCACGTAGAGACCGAAAGAGACGAGCTCCAGCACGGCGAGGAGCCAGTAGAAGAGATCGAGGCGGCTGGCGTTGAGGTTGTTGCCGCCGAGCCACCCATAGCCAGGGGTGACGTCGTTGATCACTTGGATAAGTAAGCTGCCTAACCACGCCGCGACGCCGAGGATGCAGAAGACAAAGGAGCTGCCGATGGACTTCATGCCCGCGGACACCTCACTGTAGAAGAACTCGAGCAGGCCGACGAAGGAGGTGACGTCCAAGACGCAGAGGAGTACGAACTGAGGCGTCAGCCAGAACGCTGACATCGTCGAGGGGCTCGTCATGCGGAGGCGGCGGCCCTCGACCAGGGCAGCTGTGGTGATGGCCAGGACGCAGGAGGCGAACCCGACACCCGCGCGCTGCAGGTGCGTCACGCCGCCGGCGTACCCCGTGGCGCGCCGCAGCCACGGCACGATGGCGCGGTCATAGACCAGCAGGATGAGGGTCTGGAAGAAGACGGGGATGACAGTGAGGGTCGCCGCTGGGATGGTGACGCCTCAAGCCGCGTGTCCATGGTTGTTGCCTGCTCCACGGTGAGCGAGAGCAGCAGCGAGAATGGGATGTAGGCGAGGATGGAGGTGATGAAGACGGGAATCATACGAAGGATGGTCTTGACCTCCTCCACCTGCGCCACCGTGCACAGCGACCATGCTCGCGTGTCGCCGTCGTCTACCGCTGCCTTGTCAAGGAACCTTGGACGCAAAAGGCAAAATAAATAAAAAGAAGAGTGAAACTCAAGGCAGCTCGAGAAAATGTAAGTATACCAAATGTAGTACGTACGGTTGAAATACAACACCCAAAGCATGGTACTATAGCATCTCCAAGAGACATGGTAAAATGAATAGCTAAATCCTGTGATTTAGCAATTTTGTAAACTACAAAGCTTGTCAAAAAACAAGACGGCTGCAAGAGACTTGCTATTTTTGGTTTGCTTTATTAAAAAGTTGCCACGTCACCTAACCAACAGGTGATTCCCACCGTGAGCCTCGGACTTTTCCCCTCACGTTCCATTGCCGATCGTGGCCACCGATTTTAGCGGATAGCATGCGGCATCGGCTGGCTCTCTATGCCAAGCGAGAAGTCCGGGATAGCACACATGCTATTTTACAAAATAGAATACCATAGCTGTTGGAACTTATTTTTCCTCAAAACTTCTAAATATAGCCTAGCAAACAAATATAGCATGTCTCTTGGAGATGCTCTGCCATGCCTTTTTTGGTTGACAAGTCCAAAAGAGTATTCATCCACAAATGTGAATTGCGAAAGCGGCTGCCCACATTACTAGTTTCAAAGTACTGGAATGCTACACCTATACTCGCTCTATCCTTAAATCCTTAAATACTCGTTTGTGTTTCTCGAGAAATAACTTAAATTCAATCTATATTAAAATTATTAATAATTATAGTATATAATTAGTACCATTAGAAATATCAATTAAATCAATATTAATAATTATAGTAAAAAATTAGTACCATTAGAAATATCATTGAATCTAGTTTTTAATAAATTTATTTGAAGATACAAATGTTGCACGTAGTTTTTAGAGTCAAACTTGTGGCACGCACACAAAAAAAAATGACGATTAAAAAGGGACGGAAGGAGTAGGGATTTATTTCTCTTACGTCTGACGCCTTCTGTAACGTCGTCGTGGCTCACTGCTGTTCACTACTGTTTGCATTTATTTCGCGTCCAGACCAATGCCTCATCCAGGATCCCGCCTCATCCTCATCCAACGAGCCCACGCCTCTCGCGGTCCACAACGTCCATTGACACCGCTTCTGCTTGGCCTCTTCTTCATACTCGTATCCGTCTCTCTTTACGGCGTCCCTTATGCCCGCCAAGCGCATCACAACTTGTGCCACTCACGGTCACTCCTCGGTGCCGCTCACCGGTTACTCCTCTCTCACGCCCATCGTGTGTGGCGACCTCTGTCGGTTGGGGTCGCGACGCTCCTCGTGTCTGCGCCGCTCACTCCAACACAAATCGGGCGCGCCGCCGCCCTTCCCTTCTGTACTAACTTCGCACACCTCTCCCGTTGTGCTGAGATATGTTGGTCGAGCTCCACCCTCCCTCCTCCGAATCTTAGCTCTAATTCTCCTCCTTTAGATCTGAGCTCTGTTTCTCCTCCTCATCCTCCTGCTCCCACCGGATCTAAGGAATTTGGGTTTCGACAAGCTCTCGGTGGGGGTCGGATCTTGTCATGGTTGAAATGGTTGTTTTTCAACGTTGCAACATAGGATTTCGATGTTGCAATGGGATTTTTTTGTTGCAACCGACTTTTTTTAATGTTGCAGTCATAGTTCTTGAGATGTTGCAGTAGTTGCGGCATCATCCATTTTTGTTGTTGTAGTTCATATTTTTCTTTTGTTACATTAGAAGTTCTTTTCGATGTTACAAATAGTTGTTTTTGGTGTTGCAGTATTTTTTTTATGTTGCAGTGCATGTTTTTCAATGTTGCGGTAGAATTTTTTACTACGGTTGCATTTTATATTTTCCGTTTGTTTCATTAGATGTATTTTGATGTTGCAATAGTTTTTTTTTTCTCATTTTGCAAGGACGGGTTATGGGGGAGTGAGCTGGTGGCATACGGAGTTGCTGAGGTTCGACAAGGTTTGGTGAGGGACAGATAAGTACACGTGGCCGGGGTGCAAAGGAAGATCCCTTGCACTATATATGGGCATGCAGCCGAGCCCGCCGGCCCGTGGCCCGTGTTTTGGCCCGGACCGAGCCGGGCACGGCCCGGCTCCACCGTGCCCGTGCCGGCCCGGCCCGGTGGGGCGTGTCGGGCCTGGGCCGATCCCCAGCCCGCGGCACGGTACAGGCACGGCCCGTCTGGCCCGGTGAGTAAATCTTAATCAAAATGCAATACCAACAGCCCAACTGCGGCCTGCCCACAAGCAGCATTGCAGCAAGGCCCATGGCCAATTTCTTCTCGCACGGCACCCCATCCCCGTGATTTCTTCTGCGCGTGCCCCGTCTACTACGTACGCGGCGCCGCCGTTGCATGAAGCCGCTTCCCCGCCGCCGCGCAGCCAAGCTCCGCCGCCGCCGCTGCCGCCGCCGCGCGGCCAAGGCCAAGCTCCCCCCTGCCGCCGCGCGCCTACTGCTGCAGGAGCCTCGGCGAGTTACCGAAGATGACCGCCATGACTGCGCGAGCTCAAGGATGCGGCCACGCGCTCCCGCGGGCGCGGCTCCTCGCCTCCTCGACGCCCCGGCGCGGCTCCTCGCCGCCCTGCTCCATCGCCGGCGGCCACCTCGACGTCGACAACGCTCGGCACGGCGGGCACGCCGGGCGGCACGGCACGCCAAAACGGCACGGCGGGCCGTGCCTGGGCCGCTACCTCGGCACGGAGCACGCCATGGCACGGCACGGCCGGCACGAAGGCACGGCGCGGCACGACCGCGTGCCGGCGCGGCACGGTGCACATGTATACCTTGCACGGGGGTGGAGGAGGAGCGATCTCGATTTTCTACCTCCGTGCATGGCTGGTAGAGCCCTTAACTACTATAGTTGTTAGTCTATTATTAGCAGTTGTGTTTATATCCACTAATACTAACTAGGGGATTCCCGCGCGTTGCTGCGGGAATCGATAATGAAATTTTTTGAACAAAAGAATTTTTTTATGTGATCTCATGGGACATGGATATGAGGATACTATAAATATATTATTGAATTTATTTAAACCAAAGTGATAGGATCTTTGAACTGTAGTCTTTGAACTGAGTGGAAAGAAAAACGGTGTCTACAGACATGTACTTGAGGTAATATAATAAAAGATATGTAAATATTTATTTAAGTTCCTTTTGATCTATTCTTCATGATTGGTGTAGAGGGCTTCTTGTAATATTGACCTGTATTCATAACGATTGTAATATAAATATCAGATATTTTATTTGATTGAGTAAATGAAGGTATATTGTTTGTAGTGATTTTTTTAAGTACCTCTTATTCTGTCTTCTGCTCTTTTCCATGGGTGTCAACTGGAGCCTCCTGGTTAACATCAAGTTTTCTTTTTTGCCTGTGGGTTCCTGCAGAATAGGTACAATGTGAATATGTTAAAGATATATAGATTAGGTTTATGTATTATGAACCGATAAATCTAAGCATTAGTAATCAGGAAATAGAATTGAAACTAAGAAAACCATTAAAGTACAGATAACAGGTTGTGAACGTGAATATTTGAATTTCTATTGGATCTGTAAGGAAATGATTTGATGTATTTAAGTATCAGCAATCAGGAAATAGAAATAAAACTAAGGTAACCATTAAAGCATAGATAACAGGTTCTGAAGATGAATATTTGAATCTGTAAGAAAACGCTTAGCTATGCACAGATACTAAATTCTTACTTAGCTATGCATAAGCAGATTGATGCCAAAAATATATCTATCACCAGTGAGGTTATATTTGGATTGCTCTGTTATTTGCATAAAGACCTGTCCAAAACTGCCTTAAAGCAATAAAGCGCGACCATGGCAAATAATCTTTGTGGTGTTTTTTATAATTTTCTGGTCAAAGCATGCTCTGTTACGCGCTATCCATATCACCCAACATATGGAGAGGATTATCTTTAGTTAGTAGGGCATAATTTTTTACCTTTCTTGGGATGATGATGATTGTAGAGCCTCAGTAGATGGAGCTTGAGGATTCTTTGTAGGCACCTCTGTATCATTGAGTGTTTCTTTTGTCTGTGAACTGATGGAGAATAGAAGAAATATTAGTAAAATTTTGTTAGGTGTCCTGAATGGAAGTTTTTTTGTTTTTTTTAAAAAACAATAGGTTATCAAAATTGGAAATGTTAATTTTGTTAAAAGAAAAGAGAAAATTTAATGGTTAAAGATTACTCTAGATAATTGAGACATAATTGATTAGAGTTTACCTGTTTTTGGGCTGCTGATGATTGTGCAAGATCATTAGATGGAGGTGTTCTTATTACTGTATCTTTTTCCTGAAATTTATTAAATTTGCAAAAACAGAGAAATGTCAGATGTGTAAACAGTAATATTTACTTGATAACATAGGCTATATTAGTTGTCTGACCTGGTTTGGTGTATTGTCTGTGTTTATCCCTTGAAGATTATTTGCTTCCTTATTTTCAAGTGTGAAGGATCTCTTAAGCACATATCTGATTGGAGATGAACTTTGCAGACTCTTTCCTATATAAAATAGTCTTTTTCTTTCCAATGACAGATTTGAGAACAGGTGGCTGATTGTCTGGTTCTATTTGCATGTTTTGTGAAGCTTCTATAGCAGAGGAACCAACTAATTCTTCTCCCACATTATAGAAAGCAATGCATTCCATATTGGATGATGTATCTTGAATTGTGACCGGAAGCCTAAATCTGTTTTTTTTTCATTTGAAATAGAATTATTTTTTTTTTCTGGAAGGATAAAAGTAAATGAAGCAGGTGTTTCTTACAGTGGGTATCGCACTGGATAATTGCATGCACAACGTGGAGTATCATCAACCATATTATATGATGTTTTGCATGTTTTGCATCCAATGTAATACCATTTCATGGCTTCAACTACACCTGTGACCTCTGCAATGCATCTGAAAGACTTTCCTCCCTATAATAGTTATTCAAAAAAGAAGTATGAGAAATCATTATTATGAATATAGAATTGTTTACGAGTTGCATGTACCTCAAAGGATTCATTTGGTTGCTGTAATATCTCTTGTATAGTATGTAAAGGGCCATCTGTTTGTGAAGGAGTGATCTGATGAGTGTTAGGTGATCTCAGTTTCAGTGTAGGTTTCCCCATTTATAGCTGACAGGTTATTAGGCAAAATTTAGTTCACAGTGAAAACAAAGGTTACATTATGAAGATCTTGTACTTGTACCTTGTCTCATATTTGGTCACCTCTGGGTAATTCAAGCCAATGTAGACCCGTGTTGCTGTACTTGATACTGTTTCATATTTACCTGGTAAATAGTAAATATTTGTTAGTTGTATTTACATTGAAATATAGAGTTGAAACATATTGGTTCAGTTATTATATATTTATGAACTGACCTGAAAATTTTGAAGCAGTAAGGCCTGCAAATATCCCTACTACAACTCCTTCCTTAGACTTCTCGATAACTTGGTTTTCATCAAAATTTTCGCCTTCTTGTTCCCCAAAGGACTATCAGCTGTTCTTGTTCTCTAAAGAATAACAGGGTTATCAAATAAATCAAGTATATTAGTAAAAATGTATCCGTAAAGGATGGTTATGTAGGTGGCTATGCAGATATACTCTAGGTTGCGAATCGAATCTTCCTGTTTTTTTTTTTTTTGTGATTTGGGACCTGCAAAATCGTAGGGGCTGATGTCGCTGATGATACCTATTAAATCTAGTGCAACGAAAATTAAACAAATTAGTTAAATTAGATTTAGTATCATAATAAAAGAAGAGAAACAATGATTATATGTTACCTAAAAGCGGTTTAAACTTTCCCAGTTTTTTGAGGAATTTCATCAAAGGAACAAAAGTTGAATGCAATATGAGGTATATCTGCTCCTCTTGACTGTAGTTTATGAACTTTGGTTGTAGATGTGAACTGAAGGATATACCTTTGTACATCATAGGTATAGGGCTTGCTGCTTTGATGAATAGCAGTAACCCCAGAAAGCATGTACACATTGTCCTCAGTAAGACTGGTTCTGAATTGTTTTTCTAAATTTCTTGGAATACTGATTGGAGCTATAGTTCCCTGCAATTAAAGGTCAATGGTATGCAGTGGTTAGCTGCAACATTACTCAAAGTCACAGGTCACAAAGTTTAGTGTTCTTTGAGTATCCTAGCTAATGGCACAGAGATAGCTCCTAATCTAGTTTCCAGTGAACTCAACATGTATTTCAGAAAATTTTATCTGCGGAATACGACTGTTCTATGGTTTTTAATTAAATCACTGTATATATATTAGTTAAGAAAGATCTGTAATTGTTTTTGAAGTTTTGAATTTTGAGAGGCACAACATACTGTAATATATATAAAAAGTGCAGGAAAACAACATTTATGAAAATATAAGTTGTAGACATACTTCATCATCTAGAAGAAGGCCATCAATGCTGATCAGTGTGTTTGTGGAGGGATATCTTGCATCCCATAACCTTATAAGCCTACCAAAGACTTTCCAATTATCTTTGCCAGCGACGATCTCTTTAAGCTTAGTAGTTTCAGTCATGATGGGAATTATCTGCAAAAATACAAAAGAATCTATGTTTAGAGATAATCTGATATGTTAGAAATACTATATGTTTTGTAGGATATTTATAGTAGTTTTATATATAATTTTTTCTAAATGTACCTGAATATGCTAAGATGTTCTCAGCTAAATTCTTGTGAAAATTTCATTGTAAACAACATTGTGTGTGCAATTGTCATACATAGGCGGACTATTTTCAATAAGAATCCGTAACCCGTTTGGTGATGTAACTCTTGAAAAAGCCACATAAAGTAAACCATGAGAGAAGACAGGGGACGGTAAATATACACCAACTTTAGCTAGGGTTTGTCCCTGGCTTTTATTAATTGTCATAGCATATGAAATTTTGACTGGAAACTGACGACGCCTTAGCTTAAATGGCCATTTTGTTTTGGTTGATGTCGCTATGATGCGAGGAATATATGCTTTTGATCCTCTGGCTTTCCCTGTGATTATTTCTCCTTCAATAACACGACTTGTTAGCTGTGTAACAATGAGTCTAGTCCCATTACAAAGGCCTCTTGTTGGGTCCAGATTACGTAAAAGCATTATGGGGACTCCAATTTTTAGATGCAACAGATGTGGTGGCAGGCCACTTAATGATAAAGTGTTCAAAAATTCTGTAGGGTATAGAGCCTCTAGAGCAGAATAATTTGAACATTTATCATCAATAGAATCTGAACTGTAGTATGACATTTCTTCTGTGCTCAATCGGTTAATCATCGTAGTGTTGATTGCTGAAACAATTTCATTTGTAGAAGCTAAAATGGCACGATCACATAAGTATGATGACATATTTGTTGATAGGCAGCCTAAATCATAGACAAATGAGATTAGACCATCAAGATTTCTACATGACTCTTCAAGCAGTAATGCTGTAGGAATCTGAATGAACGTGTTGGCGGGCTCATTTGGAATATTAATATAAGGCTCTGTTCCATTTCCAATTCTTAATAGCCAATCAGCAAACAAACGTAGCTCCTCTCTATCATGATCTGAAAGTGATGGAGCCTTTAATCTCATATTTTCAGTTAGAGTGAGGACAATACACTGTTGCCAGAGGTTAGAGTTAACAATGCAAGCGTTTAAAATCTGCTCCTTTTGTGCTGGTTTGAGAACTGGAAGTGTTTGACGAAAGTCTCCACCAAGAACAACGGTAATTCCACCAAACTGTTTGTTTCTATTTTCAGGATTGATTTCTTTCATGATATCCTTTAGAGTCCGATCGAGAGCTTCTCAAACAATATCTATGATTCACTGGTGCCTCATCCCAAATAATGAGTGAAGTTTTTTGAATCAATTCTGCTAATTTCTTATTCTTATCTTTGTTGATGGTACACATAGAATTTGGCTTAATTTCCAAAGGAATTTTAAATCTGGAATGAGGTGTTCGACCACCAGGTAATAACAGAGATGCAATTCCAGATGATGCAACTGCTAAGGCGATTTTGCCTTGGCTCCTTACATAATTTAAGAGAGTTGTCCATAAAAAGGTCTTGCCAGTTCCACCATATCCATAGACAAAAAATGTTTTACCCTCATTCTGAAATACTGAGTTAACAATGTTATCGAAAACTGTTTTCTGGTTTGAATTGAGTTTTGGAATATCTTCATCTAGAACAGATTGCATGGACTGTAGATCATAACTTAATTCATCCATTAAGAGCCTATTCTCTGTAGTGTCTATTCCTTCAGGGAGTGGCAAATGGAAATGAGAAAGGCCAAAACCATTATCTCTTAGTATTTTTTCTAATTCAATCAAGAGGAGCCTAGAAGAGTTATTCTCTTGAGAATTGCTGCACCTTAGACGATATGTAATATCTTCACTCATTTTGGATGCATAAGTCTCATATAATCTTGTAGGATTGGTTACTTGACAAAATAACAGGATAGTAGCAAAAAGGTGTCGTAGCTGATTAGGAAGAGCCCACTGAGCAGCATCATTTATAGCATTAGACCATTCCTGGTCATCACCAAGGAGGCCTAGGGCTTCACATGCTGCACGATACGTTGCATACGTAGTGCCTGCTACGGTGCGTATTTCAATGAAAGATTTAGGCCCTTTCACAATGTGCAGCAGCATTCGGAGGTAATAAAGTTCTCCTTGGCTAGGGTTAACATGAGCTATACGGCCAACTTTTCTAAAGTGTCCCTTGCGTGTACCCCATTTTTTTGGCTGAGCATGCCATGTGAATTTCTCAGGGAACTGAAAGTAAGTACACTCTCTAGCTGAAGGTATTTCTGTATTTGCCTCAAACCATGCAGTCAGTTTACTTCTTGTATTTCTTGGGTTATCAATAATTTCTTCTAGATCATCTTCCTCTGTGTAAAATACAGTATTTTCTAATGGTAAATGGATAGGTAGCCGCTCAACTGTTGGGTCTGTATAATGAATATCATACTGCAGCAAGCGCCAACCTGCCTCATGTGGGGTTATACAGCGACACTCTAGGAAATTATTTATCTCATTAATAGGCTGATTTGCTGTCCCAGCTGCTGCAGAACGGGCATGGATTCCAATCCTAGCACTGTCAAATCCTTTTGTTACATATTTGAAAAGATATTTATGCATTCCATCATAGTTGACTTTCTCGACATTAATATGTGCTTGATACTTTACTATTAAGTCAACATTATGAGGAACAACAAAGCTGTTATCAATAGCGAAATGATTCTTCATGGTTCTTAATCCATTATTTGGACGGGCATATTGTGTGGTCCCATTTTCCAATACAGTTGTTTCCTCACAGCTTTTTTTCGGATAAGATTTAGTGCAAACACCCTTTGACATGCATACTGAAGTTGGTTTGAGAGGTCCACAAGGCCCATGTATCATAAAAGAAGAGACGGCATCATATCCAATCTGATCTACAGCTGGATCAGGTAACTGTGCAGAAATATAATAATCTATTTTGTTAGCATCATTGAGGCTTTCTTTTGGTAACCATACTATAATGTGGGCATGTGGCAGACCCCTTTTCTGGAATTCAATTGTGTAAATAACTGCAAAAGAACAGACTCAATTTTCAATTTGATATTGAAAAGATTTGTTATTCGAATATTTGTAGGGGATATTTATGTAGGGATCAATACCTGCATTTATGGGGCCAAAATATTCATGTTTTGTTATGTCATCCATGAGCAAATCAAGTTTCATTTTGAATACTCTGTCAATAATATCCGCACGATCAGATGGATGGTGACAAGAGAAAAGCAATAAAGCTTCTGTAATCTCAGGCCAGGCTGTATTTGCTGTGAATGTTATGAACAAATCTGGACATCCATATTTTGTACAGATGGCAATAGAATCTTGGTATTTCTGATATAAATAACGTGGTCCACCAGTAAAGGAACTTGGGAGAATAACTCTCTGACCAGTTGAAGAGGCTGATGTTACACCTTGTGAAACAGATGTTGCCAAAAAATTATAAGGAGATGATCTATATTTTTTTTGAAACCCTTTTGATCTGTAGTGTCTTATTCGTTGATCTTCAACACAACAGTAGGCATCCACTTGGTAAGCTTGTGTTAATCTCTTGCATCTTAGTGGAGTATTAAAGTCGCCAGGTCTATCATGCATTCTATATGCGTAATACTCTAGAAGTGTTATTTTTTGACGCTGTATAGATGTTGACTGTGCTGCAGGTTGGAATAGAAGGTCTTCATGGTAGCCATTCTCTCCATATGGAAATAATAAAGGATACTGCATTGCCATAAATTTACAGTGTTCTTCACTTATTTGCTGCAGATTTGATGCATGATCTTCTATTATAATATCCCTGCCCACATCTGTTAATCCTATATCTCCAATAACTAACCCAACAACCTCAGATGCTACTGGTGCACTGTAAATATCACCATGGGCATCTGGTTTACCATATATTCTTATGGAGAAATGATCAGATGTGTCAACATCACCAGATGATCTTAGTCTTTCACTGGCAGTCCGGAAGAGTTTGACAATTGGATTATGGATGTTAAGCATCTCTATCAGTGATGCAACTATAGTCTCATTAGCAGAAAATGGTTGATTCTGTGAAGAAACTACATTAGTTCTATTTGCAATCTCATTGGAAGTATCATATGTGTAAAGTTGTGCAAATTCTGGACGACGATTTTCTGCTGGAATTAATGAGCCAATCCTGTGGCAAACTTGGCCGCTAATTTTGAATACATAAGGACCACGACCATCATTTATGGATTCATCAATCTTGGCACCCATTGAAGTCATGGCAAACATTGTATTGTATCGCCGGATATTGTCAAAAAAAGTGGGTTGTAAGAGAGCTGTTCGGAGATGTTAGATAATCCAAGAGCGGTTGTGGAGGTGGTTTGTACTGTGGCAGCAAAGATTCTCCCCCCCTTTGCAGCATAAATTATATTTTGGATTTGGTGTATTCCTATCTTTACGAAGACGTTCTTGATACCAGAAGAAAGCACCACAATATGAGCAATTATGCTGTGGCCCTCCCAAGTTTAAAGCTGTAAAATTGTCCCTGAAAGTTTTTTCATTAGGCAAGTCCTTTAGTTCCTTCAGGTGTTATTATAGACATGATATATATTGAAAATAATTATTTAATCTTACGTTTATGTCTATTGTTTTCTGTTGGTGCATGTAGATGACCTTGAAGATTTGATTCTGTTGATAGCTGGGGTACAGATGAAGAGGTAGAGGATGATCCAGTTATTCTTGGTCTTACTGAGCGGCCTTGTTCTGCGAATCAGTTTATTGTGACTGCATGTGCATCTAGTGGAAATTTAAAACTGATGATAAAAGAATAAATTTATATTATTACCCTGTTCGGTCGCGTCCCCTACGTGTGGCTTGAGTATCAGTTATAGTATCATGATCTGGTGTAGGTGTTACTGGAGTTATCTGATTTGAGCGAGGGCGTCCACGACGACCGCGACCACGTGAAGAATTAACTGGATTTTGTTCAATAGCAGCATGATATGGCATAGGTGTTACCGAATTCTCTGACTTAAGCGAGGGCGTCCCACGGCGACCACGTCCCACGTGAAGGGAGGCAATGGATTTTGTTCATTGTCCATTGCATTTGGGATTTTAATGTCTAGAAAGGTTTACACCTAGCATTAGCAACACAGATCAACATATAGTATCTATGGGGGCTAACCTAACAAAGAACAGTGTATGCTATTAATATAATATAACAAAATGCATGTAAACAAAATCCATGGAAACATAGAAATCAATAGTAATAGTTTTCTTATAAAGAACATTATTTTGTATTAATTTTTTAGAATGATAGTTCAGAGAAGCAGTTCATCTCACATAGATATGTTTTAAACATTGTATATATAATAGATTTGTGGACTAATATTCTCTTGTATACTATTTAAACATGAATTTAATCAGGAAGTAGGTATATGATTCAACAGCACATAATATGAAACATAGAGAACAGATAGGAGTTTGAGAGGAACCTGATTGGAAGAGCAAATATCTTAATTAGCTCGCATCAAATCTGAAGAATACTCAGTTGAGAAAATTCGAGCAATCAAGAAGTGGTCAATTTTCACAATGATGAAACCTGGTACAAATAAACCGATACTTGAACATTACTGTGGATGATGAATAGTTTTGAAATACATTGTAGAAGAAGAGGAGTATACCTGTGTCTGCGTTAGTAATGGGAATCTCAAAGGATGCATCAAGTGTACATTATATTCGGTAGCAGCCATGGAATTTATTTGGATTTTACATACCATGAATGACAGTTTCAGTTTCAGTGGAGAGTATCATAAAGGACATTATTGGTGGAAGGATTTTTGGACAGTTACTCAGTACAAAACGAATTGAACGGGAGGGAGTCAGGAAGGCAAAGGGAAGTGGATTTCTTGGTTTAGGCTGTTCGGGGAGACAGGGGATAGTTTCGCTGAAACGTCAGAGTTGAAGGGACTCACGGTTCCTAAGGTTGCACATAACAGCGAGTGGACGGCGTCGCTCTTGGACACGCAGCTGGCGCGCGTCGTGGAGCAGTTGAACTTGCGGTTCGGCGCCGGCATCTTGTGGCCAACCCGGCCGCGTTTGGCTTCGTCACGGCCAAGGAGGCTTGCTGCGGCCAAGGTTCCCACAACGGGCTCGTGCTGTGCACCTCGCCTATTTCCCCACGGGCAATGAGAGAATAACGGGAAGTTAGGAGCTGCAAGGGCGAGCGCGCCGGCCAACGACGGCGGCGGCGGCGCCCTTGCGCGGATGGAAAGCTGAGACAGGGGAACGGGGGATGACGATGTCATTTGTTTTCTATGGGTGGACCGAGCCTGGGTTCTTTTGGGCCTTTTTTTGTCAATGGGCCTAAATATTATCATGTTTCAACATTCTAGAATTTCAAAGTTGCAATATGAAGCAGGTTAATCCCGCGCATTGCTGTGGGAAGCAAGATTGAATGCAATGATCATAATAAATATTTTCATCTTATCATTTCAAATAGAATAGAAATACCAGTTAATTCAGTATATAGGACAATTTATTTAGAACAATGTGACGAGCTTTCTGAAATGAAGTTAAGTGAATCGACAAATAGAGTATACACGACGTCTCGCAAGCATGGGTAGATGCTCATGCTCCTCAAGGAGGGATGTAATGTTACAAAGAAGAAAATTGTTTGTGGTCAAAATTGACAGTGCTATACAGGACAAAATGGAATCACGTAATGGACCCCTAACCATTGTGTAGCCATCGCTGAAATAATCGAAATGCAGGTGCCAAGCTTTTAATTTAATTACTGAATAATTGGAATGAAGGAATCAGCAGCAGCTTCATGGCAATTCTTCATATGTGAGATTCTGGTGACTATGGTCTGCAGCTTCACAAACGTACTTCACAATCGACTCAATGTTCAACTTCTGTTCAGCATTGAGAGGTGAGCTCAAACTGATCAGAACCTCTTCCAAGCAAGGGATGAGGAACCTTGAATAACTGTATGCACAATTGAAACAAATTAGCTATAAAGCACATTGTCTAGCATACCAATCAAATTGGAAATCGTACTCCATGCAGTAATAGGAAATACCACCCACTCACAATTTCCAGGGTATTACTCTGGCACAAGGCAGGGAACATGGCACCATGGATCTCAAATTTGTCGAGCTAGGGATATTTGTCCAAGAACTAACCCAAATCAACCTCCAGGAACAGTTGCAGTGTATCAAAGTAGGGGGAAGCTTCGATATCAAAGCGTCAACAATACTGAGCATTGAAATAATGAATGGTAATGGTGAAAGTTGAATCTGAATGTTACATTATGGTTCTCCAATATCATAAGTTAAAAGGAAATTAAATACTACAGAAAAGAAAATATGTGCATGTGAAAGAAGATTTCTTGCCAAATATATCTGATACCAAAAATATGGATCAATAACATAAGAAAACTTTTGAATTTAGTATATTTTTTACCTTTTATCAACTGTAGGGGCTCAGCTACAGATTTAGGAGAGTCTGAGGCTACATCCCAAAATCAAAAATAAATGCACCTGTTGATCAGATAAACATCGTTACCTGAATCTCAGAATAAAATTCATAAGCATATCATATTATAGAGGACAACAGTACAACATCAGCTGATGACCGTTCCGTGAGACGAATAAGTTATACATGGAGTATTCCTGAACTCATTTTTTTAAAAAAAAATAAATAAATGCAGGAAAATATCAGAGTTGGTGATATCTGAATTAAAACAACTATGGTTTTGTAGAACTGAAGGAAGATTTAAACACTGATAAACCTTACGAAATCATGTCACTCTGTTGTGATATTGTTACAATAAGGAGAGCCCATTATTATAACTCAATGGAGATACTGAATAATTTTTTTTGGAGAACTTTCTAAAAGAACAGCTCAACCATTTATCCAAACATACACCATCAGGATTACCAAATCTATGCAAAGAAAACCTATACAGACTGAATTGATGTTCCGAAACCTAAATATTGTAAGTACTGTTCACAGAGATATATACAAAGCATAGATGATGATCTGCACTTAGCCTTGCAGGGACTCCACATGGAAGATTATTATGAAAAGCATGCAAATAATGCCCAATTAGTGAGCTACCATTTACAACATAGATCTACTATCGAAACAAACAAACAATGTTATCTTTACAATCAGAAGTCTCAATATATATCTATAGGGAAACGATATAGGAAAAATATAAGCACACCAGTTTCTTTAAAGCTCAACCATATGATATGGTTAAAGATCATCACTTCAAATAATTGTCTGATTTCTCCAACAGATTCCAACATCAAATACATTTATTGGGTAGCTTATTCTATCCCTATAATCTATTTTTTTATTCGTGCATGGCCCATAGATACTGACACACGTTTACCCAAACATGATGTATCGAAGCGTCACACTTAGCTGCATTGTTCTTCCTTGGTAGGTTTCTATGTAGATGATGCAGCTATGTTTGAGGGCGATCCGATCGACTCCACCAACAGTGGCGACGAACCAGTGAGTGTGACTTCTCCCAAGTTGAGTAATATTGGATCTGCAAATATGATATTTAGATCAGTAAGACTTCAAGTACACTACAGTCACTGGATTTATATTATTCAGGTTTCAACTGCAATAGAGTAAATAGGCTTCAAATTTAAAATACTACCTTCACGTTGATGAATTCGTAGCCCTTTTCAATCATGTTGTTGAGGTCATTCTTTGATATCTTTAGCAGTTCCTCTGTTTTAGTTTGAAGGCAGCTGCATCTATCAGAATGAAACATGTGCAGGTCACTAAGTTCTTGATGTATTTCCTCTATCTCGGTTACAGCAAAAGCAGCATGAAAGTGTAGCATATTGATTTCAGTATTCCATTTATCTAAATGTTCTATGAGAGTCTTCAGTGTAGGGTAATTAAGGTCAACAATGCTATAACCTAGAATATGGGTGATACGCTTCAAATCATAATAAATGGCAGCAGCTTCTTGTTCTACTAATGATTTCTTAAATCCTCCATGATGTCTATGGGTATTGGATCCTATAGTAATAAATGTTTGGAATAGCCCATCATCTGTCTTTATGGTTTCAATAATAGGTTTAGTCTTATAGATTTCATCCACAACTGCAATATAGATAGTCTTCAACCGTGTGGTGTATGTTTCGGGCAAAGGTACCTGTAAAGATAACATATATCGTTATTTATATCACATGGATATGAGGATTAGGTATTTTTTTGTATACCTCAGAATGCATTGGAGCATCTGTGAAGGAATCAAGCTGTAAGGGTTCAAATTTATATCCTTTGACAAGTGTAGGCATAGGCACACCATTATATTCCTGGTTTTTGCTTGAAGTAGATAACAGAACTTGTTTTACAGCACCAAGAAATCCCAGATTACCAGGCTTCATGGTAAGTGCTGCATCTATATGGTGCACACAGCTACAGACGCTGGATGCAAGTTCCTCAATAACTGTGTACAGTTGTTCCTTCATGGTAATAATGTCTTCCGAGATCTTTTTACATTGGGAATAAATGCTGAACCTGTTGGTGTAGAGGTCCTTAAGCTCTGCAATGAGGAGATAGCTATAGTCTGGTGCTTTGAGCTCATATCCCAATGGAATTCTTAAAGCAAAAGTGTCATTTAGCTTTGCTATGCCTGCAGGTTAGATGTAACGTTTCAGTTCATTTAATCTACAAAACATATGAATCAGTACAAACTCAGTATGTTAAAGTAAATCTAATAATTAGTAGGGATCTACTAATTAGTAGGGACTTCATATATTTAAATAATCAGTATCCTAATTATTAGCATATAACATGTTCAAGTAATGTACTAATTAGTACAGACTTCATATATTTAAATAATTAGCATACTAATTATTAACAGATAACTATACCTTTTTTTTTTTTTTTTCCTGCTGGAAGGCGTAACTGGCAATATTGTCAGTGGTTTGATGACTATCTGTGGACTATGAGCTGTTTCAGAATGCACATTTTAAGTAAGTTTAAATTTGTACATATATTCAATGAATTTACAGTGACATAGATAATAGTATTAGGTACGTACCTGTAATCCATGGAATCTGAGCCCATTCATGTTCTTTCGACCATGCTACCATTTCAACAGAGGAATGCTCCAGATTTAACACCGGGTTTGCTAGGATCTGCACTTGTGTAACGGGATCTTCCACATGTATGATAAAGTTTGGAGCTTGATACGATATAAGTGATGCATTCGTATAGACACCTATTTCGTTCGTGATGGTTTGCATAACATCTCGCTGATCACTGATGTTGGGATCATGGTTAGCACTTAGCCTTGCGATGATTGAAAATGGAATATTATTTCGTGGATCTGTGTATAACATTAAAGGCAAATGGTAATGTTATTGTTTATTAATCTAAATACATTAAAGAAATTACAGAAATAATTTATTTTGGAATACAACCTTTTATGGGAGGTGGCAGAGACATGGCTTCATACCTTGTTCAGATCAGGAAAAGATCAAAAGATCAGGAAAAGATCAAAATTATTAATCAGATAAATGCTAATATCTCGTATAAAATAAAGGATTAAATCAACCTTTTCATATTTGCAACTCTGTTGGATTAAATCTACTACTTCATAGCAAATATCCTATTTTTGTGCTACAATTTTCTCTTCAACTTATTGTTTTCTGATACAAACAATCTATTTTCAGATTTCGATAACTAAAAGATGTAATCAAATCAGAATCATCATTACCAATCGATACAATCTATTTCCTCATATTCACAACTTAGAGATGCAATCAAAATACAGAATGCAGACAAAACAAACTTACATGTTCATGATATAACAGAATGCAGACAAAACAAAATTACATGTTCATGATATAACAGAATGTAGACAAAACAAACTTACATGTTCATGACCTCTAGTGTTTTCAATCGATAGATGAAATAATCAGCAACCTCTCATTTACCTTTCATCTGCCTGTTACAGTAAATGAAAACAAAAAAATTAGGGTAAAGCAAAACTGATTAGGACAAATAACATGATTAAAAGATTTAACGATATTATTCATGATGTACTTTCAGAATAGACAAAACCGAAATCCTATGAAACAAACAAACAATCAAGGCTTATCAAGATTTGTGCTCAATGAAATATCATTTTGTGATTGTAATACACTGCGGTGAGAGAAGAATATCAGATTCAAAGCAATGCAATAATATATATCATTCACTTTGAACAAACTTAGCTGTATATGATCTTTATGCCTGAAAAAGGCACGAACCTGATTTGCAAAATCTTTGCTAGAAGGATTATCCAGTGGTAAATCCTGAATTCCTTGATTCTGATCCAATAACAAAAAAAAAAATTTGGATTTAGAGTTCATATGATACGAATTACACTAAACAACATGAACAGAGCTTATCCAAACACTGACCTGTGATTACGGTGGGAGCAATCGTGGTTGTGGACTGCTATATATAAAAGCCCACAAACTGAAACTGATGATGCAATTAAGAAGGACCTTAGTGCATTCCAAGGTGGATAAGATCCAGGAACGGTTCGGTGAAGAACAGGAGGCCAAACCTTTCGTACAGGGAGAGAGGGCGACGGTGGACGGCGGCCATCTGCTTTGACGGAGGTACGGCGACGGTCCACGAAGGCCAGAGTCAACGAAGAACAGGAGCCCGAACCTCTGGTACAGGGGGGACTGCTACGGTCGGCGGCGGGTCGACGAACAACAGAATGTTACCTTCCTCGGGGGAAGCCGACGGTCGGGGAGGGCGGCATTGAACACTTAGTGGAGGTCGCGGCGCCCATTGGCTTCCTCGTGGGCAAGCCGACGGTCGGGGAGGCCGACGGTCCTAGCGACATTGAAGTTGGCGGCGCCCAACGACTCCTCGCGTTTCCTCGTGGGGATGCCGACGACTGCTCGCATTCAATTTCAGTTACTCCTCGCATCAGCCCAATCGGGGGCGCGTAATTCCTAATTAGATCGCTTAGTGGGAGATAGGCATAGGAGTTTTTAGATATGTGCCTATAACTATTAACACTAGTGAATCCCAACAACCTTTGGTAATGCTAAGATATTTCACATCTAATTTATCCTTTATTTGTTATACTTATATATATGTTAATTTCTACATTGTGGGGCCCGAGCCCACACCACGTTTGAGTGTCCAAGAAAGCGAGAATGACATTAATAAGTAATAAAGGAAGTGTCCCAAATTTGTTGAATTCTTGTCACTTTGATTGTACTATTCTTATATATAATTTTGTTGCTTTCCTTCATCCGTGGACGACGTTACGATAGAAAGAATCGGACAAGAAAAGCATTGCTTACATGAAGCCAGCAGTTCTCTCCACAGATTCAACGCTCGTGCCAGTGCCGTCAGTGACCTTACTATGCATCTCCATCAGATTCTCAGGCACCCGTAGCTTCCTCTTCTTAAACGCCGCCACGAAAACCTGCAGGCCACGACAAAATCTCATCAAGGTTGTTTGTATTTTTCAAACCACTGCGACTGCGAGACGGCAGCAGGCGGCTGAACACACTCTCTTGGTATGGGGAAAAAGTCGTTTCAAGACAAATGGCATGGTCTGTAAAAATACAACTTTAACTTCTTTTTATATCAAAATATTTATTAGAAAGTTATGTATATGCATATCTATATTTTTAAGAAAGTAATTTTCAAACAAATCTATTAATACGATTTTCACATTTCCAAACCTAACGACTTAAAAATTATTCAAGATTTATATTTTCAATGTTTGACTTAAACGTTATCCAAAACCATTTCTTTTTCCATACAGAGGGATATGTACTCATTGGTTACTGTCTTGGTCTAAAAAAATATAATTCTCGTTTCTTGAGGAGTTAATAAATTTTGAACAAAATTTAAGCAAAAGATTTCAATATTGTAATACAAAATTTATATCAATAGGTTAATGACTGGATATATTTTCATAACAGCTCTAGGTCAACACATAAATGTTAATATTAATGACTATAGACTTGGTCAAACTTTAACAAATTTGACCGCCACTACCGCACGCAATTACATTGTTGCATTCTTTTGGGACGGAGCGAGTACCTGAATAATTCTTGTGACGGGGGCTGCCAGCGGGTTTTCTCGGTGCCGGTAAACGGCGGGCCGACCGCAACGCCGAGCGCGTGCCGACGAGGACCATGAGCGCGAAAGCACGAAGCCGAGGCCCCACCCCACGTTGTCCTGCACCCACACCAAGAAGACGACCCCAACCAACGCCCCCAGCGATATGCTTATCTCGAACCAGTTGAAGAAGCTGATCTTGCCGGGAAGCTCCGCCGGATTGTCCTCGTCGAACTGGTCGCCGCCCAGCGCCGCGGCGCATGTGCGCAGTGAGCTCTCGCCGATAGGGATCGGGTATAGGCCCAGGGTGAGCAGGCTCCGGTTGCGACCGCTCACTGGAGTGCACTCGCTGGGGTTGTTGATCTTGTCGCACGGCCGCGGGTGAAGCGACGGGAAGTGTGCTTGGTATGCTAGGAGCAGGTACCCAATGATCTCGATTGGGGCGAAGATGAGGATGGTGTAGAAGCGCTTGATGTAGGAATCGGAGATGAAGGCACCTATGAAGCAGAAGAAACAGATGGCGCCGAAAAAGTTTGTGGAGGTGGCGGAGGCGTCCTTCACGTTCATGTGCATCGTCCCAATCAAGTAGGTCACCAGGTTCATAATCATGGGTATGTTTGCCATATTCGACATCACGATGAGGACTGTAAATACAGTGGAACCAACATACCCTATGTGTCAGGAACATACATACATGTATAGATTTCAGTTTGAAAAATGGACCTCTCACCATTTACTAAACTGAGTAGGAGGATCCATATGCAAGCATGTATGTATGTTGTAATATACTTACAGTGGATGAAGACGGTGGCTCTCACTCCACCTTGCTTTTTCTGGTTAACCGGGCGTCCCCTCCAATCCATAAGGGCCTGCAAAGCCATAGAGTATTTCGATCGGTGTCCCACAAAGCCTAGTGAAAGGCTTGCTTGCTAATAACCCAGCTAAGCTCTCCGATCCTGATGGGTGTCCTGCTCGCAAGAACAAGCTCTTCTCAGTTTTTTATAAGCGTGAAAGAGGAGTGCCGTGTCGCTTGCTTTGCCGAAGCAAAGCTGCCACACTGACTAGTCAAAGTCAAACGAATCGAAAGCTGAGGTCAGATGAGGGTGTACCATTTTGTAGCTCATGATGCCGACTAGTCATTAAGAAAACATGGTACTATACTACTTAGCGACACGCGCGTTTTAGGAAAAAAAAAACATGAAAGAAGATGGCTAGTGAGATAGCTTATCCAAAGTAGAGTGTTAATGAGGTGGCATGGAGAGCTACTAAATTTGGTGAATCATTTAAAGAGTATGTTGAAGACGTTTTTCTTATAACAATAGCTAAAGATTTGGCAAATCTCATGAAGATGCTCTTAAAATATGTCAAAAAAAAAATGGAGTACGAGATTACTCCATTGCAGTCCAACTCCACATAGGAGGACAAACAAATGATGAGGGAATTCACACGACTACTGAATCTTTATCGGCAGAAAAACGTTTCGGAGGTTTTTTAAAAAAATTACACAATACATCCTCTGTTCCAAATTGTAAGTCGTTTTGGGATTTCTAGATGCATTCGTTTTGCTATGCATATAGACATAGTGTATAACTAGGTGCATAGCAAAAGTAATGTATCTAGAAAAGTCAAAGTGAACTACAATTTGGAACGGAGGGAGTACAACACAAACACTCAACACGCACGCACACTCACCCCTATGAATACACGCACGTAAACCCTACCTCTATGAGCACCTTCGAAGGACTGAGCACCCGACAAAATTAAATATCCGAACACCCCATTCACCCCATTGGCCTCGTCGTCGATGGGAACGTTGCTTACCACTGAATGCATAACGCCGGTAAATCCTGGGAAAATCCCAAGAAAAGATACAAGCACCAAGATTTGAACTCTGGTGGGTAGCGTCCCACTAAACTGTCCTACCAATGGACTACAAGCCAATTCCCATTTCGGAGGTAGTAGGTAACACATACGTCTTTGAACGTCGCTACTGTTAACGGAGATTTATAGAGTCGGCACAAAAATCCGTCTCTAAAACAAATTGAAAAAACAAAAAAGCCCACTAGCGAGCCCATCGAGGCTGTTGAGGACTAGCTGACCCATCACCATCACAGCAGCCCGTGCAGAGCACTTGCGCGGTCCTACTGCTGCTGCTGCTGTGCCAGAATTCTTGTTGGCCGGATTGGGGCTATGCACCGCCCACTTGGGTTGGGCTGGCCCACCTAAAGGCTCGTTCCGGCGCTATCCTCTTCCTCCATTGTCTTCCTCCTAGCGCCGACGCCACCACCCCGCCGCCTCGCCTCTGCTGCCAACACGCGTCGGGCGGCGGCGCCTCCTCT
This sequence comes from Hyparrhenia diplandra, assembly GCA_015847255.1. Taxonomy (NCBI): domain Eukaryota; kingdom Viridiplantae; phylum Streptophyta; class Magnoliopsida; order Poales; family Poaceae; genus Hyparrhenia; species Hyparrhenia diplandra. The sequence continues at coordinate 68,117 of JADLZK010002910.1, read as the reverse complement.
CCCTCTCCCACTCTTCTTCTCATCCGCCCGAAACCCTAACCCTAGCGACCATCGCCGCCCAGCGGCCTCCGAGCTCCGACCATACCCGCCATGGGCGACCTCGCCGCCCCCGCCCTACCCATACCCAACCGAAGAGTCTTGCCTTGGCTCTCTCGGCGGCGCCACCTTAGCCTCGCTCACCTTTAGCCGAACCGCCGACCACCGCCGTGTCTACGGCCGCCGCCCGAGGCGGGCCGGAACAACCGGGGAAGGAAGGCGCCATGGTGGTTGCTCGCGGAACCCTAACTTCACGGAGCTCGGCTGCGGCTGCCATGGCGGGTTAGGGTCGGGGGTGTCGTCGTCGCCGGCTCAGCCTCCACCTTCGGCATCGTCGCGGCCTCCGCCTTCGTCGTAGTCACTTCCATGCGGGGGCGTGGGCCGGCCCACCAAGGGGTGGTCGGCGCGCGCCGTTGGCGCCGACCAAGTCGGCGCTAAAGATTCCTCGGCCGGATCCGCCTGCGCCATGCCCGGATCCGGGATAACACGCTTGATCTACTACGTCGCTCCTTTGCGGCGTTGGGCGGTAATGTGGCCACACCACCATGCACTTGACCTGGTCGCACCGCCCATGCTCAATGCCAAGAAGGGGATTTCCACATCGGGTGGGAAGACTAAAGAGAATTTCCACATCGGGTGGGAAGCCGGAGAGAAATGAGAAGTTTGGATTATTGTTAGCTTATTTATATACTTTGGAGTTAATATCGCCGAGATGGGTATAAAATTGTACACACGGCCGAAATTTTATCGAAAACCTAAGGAATTCTTTAGTTGTTCTCTCTTCACTCCTCTAACCTTAGTGTGTGACATCAAACAAAACTTGTTATGAGTTGAAATTTGAAATTGATCACCGCTAGTCAAACTTGTTCACTACCCACAACTTGTTAAATCGGACTCATGAGCATATCATTTCTCAATGAACGTCATGCTTTGTGCAAATTTACAAATGCCAATTAATTCATTTTGCGACACCTATATTATGTAGTACTTTGATGACTAGTTGCCGTGTCGAGACCGCTAGATTGGGCCGGAATTGACACGTGATCGTCGATCGTTGGGGTGGCGGCGGCAATCAGGATTGCCGGGGCGCAGCGGCAATCGGGGTTGCCGGGCGCGAGGGCGGCAATCGGGGGTTGCCCGCCGCGGGCGGCAATCGGGGATGCCGGCGCGGGCGGCAATCGGGGTTGCCCGGCCGATGGGCGCAATCGGGATGCCGGGACCGTGGAGAAGAGGAAGAAGAGGAGGACGGCGGCCGCCCGGGCGCGCGGCGGGACGGCGTGGCTATGGCGGCAGCAGCGGGGGAAGGTGGTGCACATGCGCGAGGTGAGGGAGAGAGATTGAGAGCTGGAGAGACAAGAGCTATTTGGGAGCTACCCCTTTAATTTTTACGCTTAACCGCAAAACGATTACATGCCCCTTGTATTTATTGTCCGGGGGAGACTTGCCTGCTAAGAAAGGTCTAGAGGTTTCCTTATAGATTGGAATACCTCTTTTACAAGCAATCTTATTCCTTTCCTATTTTATTCTTATCCTTTATTCCCTAAATATTCTTTACTTAATGAAGAAGGCGATGACGATGGCTTCCTCACGGCGGGCGGCGGCAAAGACCCAAATCGCTCTCGGGCGGGCCTTGGGCCCCTCGGCGGCGCTATGCGTTCCCCTTGTTGGGCCCTATTCCGCGATCCCTTTTCGGTTCATGACATCTCTCCCCTTTCGCCGTGACAAATACGTCCTCGCGCTTGTGGTTCCGCACCGGTGACATATCGATCTTGCCGGGCAAAGATGGAGATGCCGATGTTGTAGCTGAATGGATGTCGCACCTAATGGCCTTGTCGTCGGGGCTTATCAATCTCCTCGAGTGGTGCCCAAACCGGTGCCGTCATCCGAACTTTATGATTCCGGCGAGGCCATGGAGCTTGTGGTCCGTTGAACTAGCAAGTTGAGGTGGAACGGGGCCTCTCCGGGTGTGACGAGGTTGACGATGTAGGGGGTTGATGTGGGTGGTATGTACCTCTTGTCATCGTCGGTAAAGGCCCCAAGTCGAGACTTGCTTGAAGATGGAAGTGTCGATCTCTTGAGCCGGTAATTGGGTTGCCGTGCTCGCATGTAGGGCGCCTCTTGGTGCATTGCAGCCCACGGCTTGTTGGCGTGGTCGTCTTGGATATAGGCGTCATTGAGGAACATCGGAGTCCATAGGTACGGCTCTAGAGTCGCCCCCGCCGCCAAAACCGCGTAGTCGACGTCGCGATGGTTGTTGGTGTCGCCGTTGAAGGACGTCCCAAAACCGGTGAGTGGGGCACCATGGTATGTTGTCTCCGTTCTCCCGTGGCGCCTTGGTGATGCGGAGGAGCCAAAGAAAAGAGGAGTGCCGTTTTTGTCGGGTTGGCGTTGTGTACCTAATGTTCCGCTTGCGTGGTCTGGCGATGGTGTCGCCTTTCTTTGGGCTGCAACTTGATTGATGGTGTTCTCCACCATTGTCAAAGGTCGGGCGAGTGAATGACCGTCTCCTTGGTGGCACCTGGGGCGGGGGGCGTCGGTGTTCTCATCGGCCGCGGGCGCCCATGTGGGGGACGTTGTGGTCGCCCGGTCGGAGGTTGGCCGCGAGGATGTCGTCATGGTTGATGCCCTTGTAGTTGTTGTCGATGGTAGGCATGGTGAAGACGTGGTCGACGTCGGGGGTCGTCATCGGCGTTGGCGTCCTTGAGGTCGTCGTTATCCGTCATAGCCCCATGGTAGTGTCGTCGTCATTGTCGATGCCGAGGACGTTGTAGCTAGCGACGTCAATTGTGATGTCGAGGATGTTGTTGACACTCGGGGAGGTGTCGTTGTTCCCTCCTTTGGAGGCGTCGTTGTAGTCGTCGATGGTGCGGTGTCGAAGGCGTCATGGTTGACGACGTCGGCGGCATCGTTATGGCGTGGGTGGTAGAGGTAGAACCTCCTTGTTGATTGGGATGGACTTGCACGGTGACGTGGAGGCGTGTGATGTCTGGTCGGCGAAGGTGTTGTCGTCGTTGTTGTTCATGGCGCCGGTGTTGTCTAGGATGTCAAGGTCAGCGATGTCGATGTCGACGTCGGTCGACGTCGTTATGTCACCCATAGTGACGTTGGTGTTGTCGCTGATGCTGAGGACGTCGTGGTCATTGCTGATGTTGTTGGCGGCGCCCTTGGAGGCATTGTCGATGTTGATGATGTCGGAGTTGAGATCGGTGGCGGACGACGTTGTTGTGTTGCTCTTAATGGGAATTGCGTGGATGCTCCTGGTGTTCCCAATGTCAGAGAGGATGTTGGTGGCATAGGAACCTATCTGCATTGTCGCCGGAGCCTCACGGCGTTGGCCTAGTTGGGTAGGCTTTTCGTCGGCCGCTTGGTGGGCGTCGGTGGTAGCCTCGATCGATCTAAAGCGAGCATCGACGGCGGGTGCATCCTTGGGGTAGGCGTGCTCGTTGATTGTAGCATCATCGATCTTGGAGGGGGTGGCGTGACGCGGCGCTGTGGGAGCGACGCCGCTGTCGGTGGCGCCCATGGCGGCGCGGCGTCGATGGCAAAGATGACGTCGGAGGCACGCATATCGGGCGGCTTGGCCCGCGTCTTTGCGGTGTTGCCGTTAGGCGTGGCCATCGGTTCGTCGTGGATGTGGAGGGCGCGTTGTCGTTGTCCGTGGCGACTCGCTTTATGCGGCCTTTGTTTCTCCGGCGTCTTTGTCCACGACTGCTCGTAGTCGTCGGTCGTCGGGCTCCTCCATGAACGCGATCGTCCATGCGCTGGGGTGGTGGTCGTCGGAAGCCATTGGTGGTGGGATCGCCCGGTCTTCGGATACCGGTTGTCGAGGAGACCGGCTAGATGGGCCCGGACGACACGTGATCGTCGGCCGTTGGGCGGCGGCGGCAATCGGGATTGCCGGAGGGTCGGCGCGAGGGCGGTCAATCGGGGTTGCCGGGCGCGGGGCAATCGTCGGGGTTGCCCGGGCTGGCGGCGCAATCGGGGTTGCCGACGGCACGGGGGCGGCAATCGGGATTGTCGGGACTGTTGGAGAAGAGGAAGAAGAGGAGGAGGGCGGGCGGGGCTATGGCAAGCGGCGGCGGGGAAGGTGGTGCACGTGCGCAAGGTTAGGGAGAGAGATTGAGAGCTGGAGAGACAAGAGCTGTTTGGGGAGCTACCCCTTTAATTTTTCTCGCTTAACGCAAACGATTACATGCCCCTTGTATTTATAGTCCGAGGGAGACTTGTCGCTAAGAAGAAAGGTCTAGAGGTTTCCTTATAGATTGGAATACCTCTTTTTCAAGTAATCTTATTCCTTTCCTATTTTATTCTTATCCTTTAATCCCTAAATATTCTTTACTTAACGAAGAAGGCGATGACGATGGCTTGCTCACGGCGGGGCGGCGGCGGCCAACCCTCGGGCGCGCGCTCGGGCCTTGGGCCCCTGGGCGGCGCTGCGTTCCCCTTGTTGGGCCCTATTCCGGCGATCCCTTTTCGGTTCATGACATGCTGAAGAATAACAAATGGGAACTAGAATGATAAACTAACAAGTATAAGCTATGTTTAATTAATGACCTGTTACTTGATGTTCTATTTTTTTTTATTTTTTTTACCGTACATGTTGTTGGGATCTAGCTTTGCTCCTAAAACTTTTATCCTAAACTTTGAAGTTGTAGGTAAAAGCTTTTCGACAACTTCGAGAAGGGAAGAAGGATAACTGGCGAAGGTGGCTTCGCTCATGACAACGGCTTTGCGTAAGTGCAGAGCGAAGGTCCGGCAAAGCCGGTGAAGATTACTTTGGAATTGAAATCTTGAAGAATGACGACACAAAGATTCAAGCGAAGAACTTAGTTAGACTAGAAGTTTTGAGAAGCAAAAGAAAGTCTCAAATTTGAAAGTTTATATTTTAGCATGTGGTACGAAGTCAAGGGACCCCTATAAATACCCCCGACATGCCATGTAAAGATTATGTTGAATGGTTGCTTTGTAACCAAATTTATATATAATGCGTTGTTGTGTTGATCCTATACCCAACACTTGTTTAACTTGTGATCTATTAATTGTTGTATGGTAGTTGACTTATATTAATCTCTATGATCCTGTGTAGGTGGAGTGGAGGTGTGATGGCATCTCTCAGTGAGGATCACCATGGTTGATTTGTGTAAAAAGAGTTGGTCAAGCGGATGACACACTCAGTTTAGGTAAACTAACGCCACACTCAGTTTAGGTAAACTAACGCGGCAGACCGCATAGCCACCATTTGCCCCCTAGCCCTGCTTCAATTTATTTGCAACACAAATTGCGGACATTGTTGAATCTCATCTTTATTCTTGAAGATTGGTCGGTAACAGGCCTGCATATAGCCTGCTCGATTGTAATCATCTCCCCAATACCAAAAGTCACACCAAGATCCATCACGCTGCAAAAGACCACCAAATTCCACACTCATGACACCCAGACAAAACCAACAACTGAATGCTAAATTGAGATGGGACAAGGAAATATTAACAAAAGAGTTGGGAGTTCGTCAAAACAGGTGAATAAAATGGCAGCAAAGTTCTAGCCCTATCAAGCTGGTATCTTTCTTGGCACGCTAACAGGAATTAGGATAGAAAACCGACCACCCGTTATGCGCCCCGTTTGGACATGTACAGTTGTACTTACACCTAATAGGAGTTTTTTTTACAACAAAAAACTATGAGGGAGATCCCCACAGTGCTAGCTCTTACCTACAGTAGGTTTATCTGAAAGCATCAAGCCAAACGCAAAAAGATGACCTAAGGCCAGCTTTAAATCTAACAGATTGTAGCAAACATTGACTTTTAAAATCGGCTAGCCAACCGACTAGCGAAGTATCCCGATGTTGAAAACCTTTGTCATTCCGCACTTTCCAGAGATCCCAAGCTGCTGTTAACACTACCTCTATGAAGCAAGGAATATTGTGAGTGGTTCGTGCATGGAAGAGCCTGTCACATAGTTGCCGAGTAGAGTCCCAGGATATTCCTAGTCTTGTCCAGCACCGTTGTGCAAACGGACACTCAAAGAAGAGGTGCTCAATAGTCTCCTGCTGTCCCGTGGTACACATGATGCGAGTTATACCATCTTGCACATTGAAGTGTCATCGCTGGAGCATTGTTTTAGTGTTCAATCGATCAACCAGCACTACCGGACTCAGGTTCTTTGCCTACACGGCAAAGACCATTTCCCCACCGGCTTAGCCTTTCCCATGGGCTACTCACAGGAAAGGCAAGTCGGGAAAGAATGCGTCGGCAAAGGGCCTTTCCGTGAGCCAAATAACACCTTTGTCGTGAGCTGTAACAGAGAAGCTATCGGCTTAGCCTTGCCCCTTTGCCGTGAGCTGACCCATAGTGCTCTTGGCTTAACCTTGCCCTTTGCAGTGAGCTGACTCATAGTGTTCTCGGCAAAGGGATGGTCTTTGCCGTGTGCTTTGTCCAAGCACTCGGCAAAGTTTTTTTTTATTAATTTTTTTTCATTACAACACATATTTCTCATATTTCTCACGTGTATATCTTGTATGTCACAGATTTCTAACATATCACATATATATATCACAAATATATACAAGTCAATATTCCACAATAGCACATATATCATTAAAATCTACATAAATCCACATAGTGCTCCGCATACAAGTTTACAAGCTCAACGCATAGTGCGCCACATACATAGTGCTCAAGTTCACAATGATGTTTCCACATGTTCACAAGTTCATCATCACAAGTTCATGGTCAAGGCTTGTACCTCCATTCCCAAGGGTCCCACTCGCCTTGCCATTGCTATGGAGGTTGGCCGCCATTCGTGCTGGGGTTCGGAGTAAGGTTCGACGCGTGAGATTGACCCTAAGAGATTGCATTTGCGAGACAAAAATTTAAGGAAGATTCTCTAAAGTAGAAAAAAAAAGAAGATAGTGTTGGTTAGAAATTTCGGTAGCACCTACCCTACATGGTGAGGTTTCCAAAACCTGCAACAAAACAACGTCTCGATGGCCGACAACTACATATCTATATGCTTATCTCATGGTGCATTCAATTCAACAGATCATTTCCATTCACATTCATATTTGGAGTTAATTTAGAGAAACTCACAGGAGTGGCATAAGGATCTGGTGGTGGTGCAAAGACAATCTGTGGCGGCGACTCTTCACCAACCTTGCCTCAAACACGTGCGACATACGCTAGAAGAGCTTCCAAGTTCTGTCGGTCCACCTCAGCCCTCGCTTGCTCCGCCTGAGCCCTCGCCTGCTCCCTCGCCTCAGCCTCCTCCCGTCGCCTCCTCTCTTCCTATATCTGGGCCTGTTTGACCACAAAGTTAGAACATAGGGAAATAGTATGTAAAGATAAATGAACCTTGAATAAATAAATAAAATAACATGGAGTGTAGAAATCGTAGACTGGTAAGTGTTTGGCCGCTCGCGTATGACTGGGCCCGAGCTTGTGCTCCTTGCTCGAAGCTCAAAGAGACATTGAGTGTTGGCCGGGTTGATAAAGTTGTCGCCCATCCAATACCGCCTGTGCTGCTTCCCTCCTCCGTCCATCATGACGATGTTTCCATCAATGTTGTGGCCGCGGGGATCGAAGCTTTCCCCCAAGACCTGCCTTGCCATGGAGGTGTACTTAGTGAGGCGGGTGTAGGCGGTCGGGTTGGTGTAGGCCTCGGGCGGATCCTCAGGGTTGTAGACGACGTCGGACGAGCCAAGCAAAAAATTTAATTCGAGGAATGCATCTTGACTTCCAAACTGTCTTGAAGATTGGATGAGCTTCAACCGATCCATAAACATATGAGTAAAACTGCCGCGATGTATACACCCAATAGGAGATGATGTACCCAGGAACAAAAAAACGAAAATTTGGGCCTATTTTAGTCTTCAAATATATACATCCATCCACCTTGAATAGATAATTAATTTCATGTTTTATAACGTTTATTACCGCACAGATCGAGAACACAAGAATGTCAGCATAAAACCACCCACGGCCTACAATACACACTACACCTTATATATCGCCATCCAATGTGGATTCTTCCATCCTTGGATCATGTCTGTAGACATACCTCCACGAGCAAAGCAAGTAGAGAAAGAAGGATACGAGCCCAAATACGGCGAGGAGCCAGTAGAACAGATCGAGACGGCTGGAATTGAGGTTCGCGCCGTCGAGCCAGCCGTGGCCTCCACCACGGTGTGCAGTGGCGTGGTTGACCACCTGGATGAGGAAGCTCCCAAGCCACGACGAGATACCAAGGATGCAGAAGACAATAGCGCCACCAATGGACTTCATGCCGTCGGACGCCTCACTGTAGAAGAACTCGAGCAGGCCGACGAAAGAGGTGACGTCCATGACGCCAAGGATGAAGAACTGCGGGATCAGCCAGAACACAGACATCGGTGGAGAGGCCGTGGCAGCCATGCTCCTGCGGCGGCCCTCCACCACGGCTGCCACGACGAGCGCCATGACGCTGGACACGAACCCGACGCCCACACGCTGGAGGTGCGTGACTCCACCGGCGTGACCCGTCACGCGGCGTAGCCACGGCACGATGACGCGGTCATAGGCGACGAGGATGAGCATCTGGAAGACGATCGGGACGACGAAGAGGCTCGCCGGCGGGATGTTGGTGGCGCCGAGGCGGGTGTCCATGCTCCCGCCCTGCTGCACGGTGAGGGATAGGAGCAATGGGATGGAGACGTGGCAGAGGATGGAGCTGAGGAAGATGGGCAACATGCGGAGGATGATCTTGGCCTCTTCCACTTGCGTCACCGTGCACAGGGACCACGCCCCCTTGTCGCCGTCGTCCACCGCTGCCTTGTCCAGAAACCTTGAATAATGTATGGGATAAACAAAAGTTAGTAAAACTGTAACCACACTAACTGGGTATGTACACGACAGGATGTGATTATATATAATCAAGACACCGAAGTTTGACGAAATGATCCACAAACAGAAGCGGGAAACAAATATCTAAAGAGTTTAATTTCCTTATAAAATTATCCAATGAACACATTAGTTCTGTTTTCATCCTCCACATATATTATATTATTATATACTATATTAATAAATACGCTGTATGTATCCATATATTATATTACCGGCATATATAGTATGAATATACAAATATATTTTTTATTTGTAACTAATTATCTTAAATTTTAATTAAATTACTAGATAGCAATTTTCCTACAAGCTTGAATATATGATCCAAGTTGGCCAACCCGCGAATCAACATATTACACCTATTACATAAAAAAAGTGTCGTTCTCGTATACCATAAAGTCAAATATGCTTAACTTTCACCAAATATTTGTAAGAAAATATTAATATTTTTGGCGTATAATTAGTACCCTTAGATAAACCGATATAACTTATTTGGAAATACAAATGGTTCTGATATTATTTTACAAAACTACAAATTTAACAAAATTAGTCTCATGGCAACTCTATCTATGAGACTGAGGGAGTTGTAGACTTAATTATCAGACATGCAGCATGCTGTAAGTTGACCAAACAATTAGGTTTATATTTACGTGGGTTTGTGGCTTAACGTGCTTTCATCTCTACATATCTTGTTCAAAATGTCAAATATTCAGTGTCACCAGTGGAAAATTACTTTCAGACGTCTCTTTCTGGCAACGCAATTTCACACTTCAACGCCGTTATATGATTCTCATCGATAGTACTACTAGATCGTTACTTGCTACCTTACACAAAAAAAGTGGACTAGATACCATCTTATCTTATCTTACTTGAAGTCTGAGGTTCTCTCCATTAATTCAACAGTCTTGCCCGGGCCCTCAGTGAGCTCATGGATCAGTTTCTCAGGTACTGCTAGCTTCCTCTTCCGAAACGCAGCTATGAAAACCTGAGAAAATCAGATAAATTGTTCACCTCAAAAATTTCATGATACATTTTTATTTCACAACAGATTTCATTAAGTCTCAGTTCATTAAAAAAATCCTTGTTTTTCATAGTTGAACAACAATTTCTCGCTCGGTGGATGAAATATGTACCTGAAAGATTCTTGTGAGGGGCTGCCCATGGGCTTCTGGTGGCGATAGAACGGCAAGCCACCACCAACGACGACCATGCCAATCAACACCATGAGCGCAGCAAGCGCGAAGCTGAGGCCCCATCCCTCGTTGTCCTGCACCCACACCAAGAAGACGAGGCCCACGAACCCTCCCAGCGAGATGGAGAAGGCAAACCAGTTGAAGTAGCTGATCTTGGCGTGCAGCTCCTCTGGGTTCTCACCGTCGAACTGATCGCCGCCCAGCGCCGCCGCGCATGCGCGCATTGAACCCTCGCCGACGGGGATTAGGTACAGGCCCAGGGTGAGCAGGCTCAAATTGCGCCCGCTTACCACAGTGCACTGGTTGGGGTGGTCGGTCATGTCGCACGGCGGCGGGTGCAGCGACGGGAAGTGTGCTTGGCATGCTAGGAGCACGTAACCCTGCACATAGCAATATGACCAAATAGAAAAGACTTTTCAACTTACTGAGAGCCTGAAACTACCAATTCTGTCCGAGTTTCTTTCTACGTTTTCAATCCATACATCTCAACTCCCAATAGGACATTTGTCCAGATTTCAATACTTTGACAAGTATTTGTGATTGAATGGTACATTTGTCAAATCTTTTTAATATAGATTAAGATGCGGGACTATGTAGTCTGTCTATTAGCAAATGATATGTACTTACCATGATTTCAATGGGTGCGAAGATGAGGATAGTGTAGAAGCGCTTGACGTAGGAATCCGAGATGAAGGCGCCAAGGAAGGAGAAGAAACAGATTGCACCGAAGAAGTTGGTGGAAGTGGTTGATGCATCCTTGACACCCATGTGCATCTTCCCATGTAAGTAGCTCACTAGGTTCAATATCAGCGGTATATTTGATATATTTGCCATGACAATGAGGACTGCAGGGCACAGTGGAACGTATGCATATCAACATTTAACATTAGATTTTGTTAAATAGATCACATCTTACACAGTAAAAGAGTACAGGTAACGATGCTCTTCAATTATATTCCTTACCGTGGATGAACACGCTGGCTTTCACTCCACCATGCCTCTTTCCAGTAGCAGGTTGTCCCTTCCAGTCCACAAGGCCTTCTAAAGCCATAGCTTCTGTTGTCACGTCCTTGAGCTCCTCCCCTATCTTTGCAAGCAACAAGTATGGCTTGAATACTAGTGCTTTTTATAGCCGAGGAAGATGTTCATTACATCGCATGATTTGTGTGGAAGCAAAGCCGCCACATATCAAGTGGTCAAGCAAAGCCAGGGCCCAAGGGTGTGTGCTAGTTTTTCTCTTGCGACGACACTGACTTGTATTTACTAAAATATCTTCGTCATCAATCATATCGAAGGGGACTTCGCAGTTCGCACAGAAGGCCAGAAGGAGCATGGCGAAGTTTCCCTATCCCCTTTTCCCGCATGCGTATGTCATATTGGTGAGCCACTTGCTGATCTGTCAAATTTGCCGCACAATAACTGAATCGAAATACTCCCTTTGTCCATAAGCAAATAGATTTCTAGAGATGTATTAAGTCAATCTTTTAAACGCTAACGAATTTCTAGAAAAAAAAAAAAACATCAAGATTTCTGGTATCAAATTAGTATCGTTAGATATTGCCGCATAATATATTTTCATAATGTGCTCATATTATTTCATAAATGTTGTTATTTTTCTCTATAAGGTTAGTCAACTTGACAAAAAAAAATAACTGGTATGGATTCTTGAAATTGATTTATTTGGAGACAGAGCGAATATTTACAACAACGTACCAAATATTACTAGAGATTAAGTTAAAATGTAAGTGTTCACAAAATAATTTGGAAAGATTATGAAGGTCAATGAGAACTTGTTAGAAGGAATATGAAGTATACTTTCCAATGACACCATCATCGAACCATTTGGATATTTTCTTGTGAGCTAGGACCGGTTTTAGTGAAGACTGATCTGAAGCTCAACAGTCTACACGGAGCTATAGATCCCATGCAAAACTATGCCATTCTACGATAACTCGTGGTGAATGGCATGCATGGCTGGAAAGAAGATCAAGTTTGCTTTCCAACACATTTAACGGTTCGTCGTTTGGACTTCTCAAGATAGAATTATGACCAAAACATTGAAAAATGCGTAGAAGCCTAGAAGACATGCGGGAACTGAAGACCACTTCTCGAATGCCCTAACTAGTTGGCCTTGTACCCTACAATGTGGCTTCATCAGTTCACATCTGTCTTAGAGACGTATCATAGTATAAATATCACCTCTATGTTGTTGAAAGCAACTTTTGATGAATTGAGAACCTAATATGGTATATTGCGGTCGAGCTACTTGAGTGTTTTACACATCTATGTTCTTGTGAGTTCTTCTAGGGATTTTTAGAGATCTCTGTATGGTCCCCTACTTCGTGCTCTACGGTTTCCATTAGGGCTGCACCGTATTTGTGGATTAGTCCCGGTTTGTAGTTCTGTGATTGCTCGGAGAGCGAGTTAAAGTCCTTCAAGGTTTCAGTGCCTCTCTCCGTGTCCTCTTGGTCACATCCAACATTTGTCAGGTATAAAACTAGTTATCTCGTTGTTTCTACACATGTTATCTTGTTTTCAGACCTATTGTCGTGAAGATCGGGTCATCTCTTGTCGATCCAAATTAGTACATATCACTTATCACCTTTGTAAGCCTCATGCAACCCATCCTCTAAGATTATATACCCTATCGCCTTCTCAATAATGAACATAGACATATGGTGTAAAGGGTGAGTCCTTCATAGCATCATCAACTCCAACCTATAGCTCTTGCCAAATGAAGTGTGACAAAGATAAAAGAACTCCACTAGGTGTTGTTCTTGTAAGATATTCCTTGCGAGAACCAAAGAGGTTAGAAGTTGATCCAGCCCTTGGATTGATGGTGGTCCTAAAGAGATTGTTCAGGATGTAATAGTAACTCTTAGGCACTCTTTCTGGATTTCTTCTAGAAACTTCAGAGTACACGAGACAAGTGTGCTTTTGATATTGTGAGTTTCCCATGCACTAGATCCTAGAGATCCTCCCAATCTCGTCTTTGCATGTGTACGGGCACACACATATGTGTGTGCATGTGGCGAAGTGTGTAGTGTGTGTCCAAATTGATAGTAGTAAGTATTGAGCCCATTGACTAAACCATTAGCTCTCCCGTTGACATACATGTAGACAATCTCGAAGTTACTCAACACACCCTCATCACAAATCTTAGAAAAGTCTCTATCTATAGCACCAAGCCCCAACAAGCGAGAGAACGTAAGAATGTCTAGCTTTTAGTGTTGATCCTATGTGTTGAAAGTGCATAACGTCAACATTTTATAGTTAAATAAGCATATAAATGGATGATATCAGTAGAGTTTAGGGTTTGATTCTAATGGATTCCACGAGTTTTGGTGCTCTCACTTATTTTGTAGGTTAGGTAAGTTTTCATTGAATAAAAGCATCTTAAATGATGATTTGGAGTGCCCCATTGCGAAGAGCTCGTCAAGATGATTGAAACAGACATATCATATTCCACATTTGGAGTCCGAATCAAAAGATATGAATCACGACCATTAGTACAAATTATGGGGACCTAACGGACAAAAGGAGACACCTCGCACAAGCTAGGCCCACACTCCTAGATATGGGGGCGGGCGGCCTAGTCCTGTTGGACCACGTGTCGAGCTTCTGGGACCTTCCTCCACCGAACTATGGGATCATCATAATCATATCTAGCCATTGATTTAAGTCGGTTTAAAGTCGGTTTGATCCAGGGGCTCAGATTCATCGCTCAGGGCTATAAATAAAGAGGCAGAGCTCTCCCTTCAAACCCTAATTCATTATTCATCTGATCTCATTGATTAGAGAGGGGTCCCAATGTAAGGATCACTCTATATCAATGTAAAGAACTAGGTTTAGACTTTCCAATGTAATAGATTAGATCTTGATTAGAGATTAGAAATTAGAGAGCTCTCGTTCTTCAAGATATATAGTTTAGACAATCTATTAGAGACTTAAGTAAGAGTTCGAGCATTGCTCAAGACTTCACATCTGTCATATAGGAGATTAGGTAATACCTCTTATTTGATTTCTCATTATGACTTTGCTTTATTTTATTATATTACTCTTTGTTATGTTCTTAATTTATTCTAGTTTGATATTTGATATATTTCTAGTTATTGATTATTATATACATGAGATCGTGGACAACTTAACTTTAATCTTAAGGGAGTTAAGTCGTAGGTCATATGTAAACATGGTGCTTAGATGAGTTATTTGTGGATGCCCGCTATATCTTTGGGTCGTGGGGTAGTTCATGAGGGTGAAAGTCCGATTGAGTCTTCTATAATCCTCCCCCCACATATAGTGAACATAGGACGTGGTCGCGTCGAAGGCTAGTTTATTTTGTCATAAATCCTCCTTAGTTGATGTTCCTTATGCTATATAATTATGATTTGGTTGTGCTATATATGAGAATTGACCTGCTATGCTTAGACTTAATGATTACTAATTACTTAGAAGCCTTTTACTCATAGAGTAGTTATGATTGTCTTTCTTGGATTAGTTTAGTCTCTATATCTTCTCTCTCGAATATACCTTTATCATAGTTATCTTAGTTTTTATTATTATTACCATTTTTTACTATTATTACTATTGTAAAATTGGGTTAAGTTAGATCTTAGTTATATTCACCTACTATTCCTTTGGGTTCGATATTGAATCAGAGTTCAACTTTTGGTGAAGTGCTACAACCGTATTTCTATCTCTCGTGCTTTGCGAATATCTTATCTTTATTGTGAGCAATTAATAAATACCAACACTATATCATCCAATGAAGCTCATCTCGCCTAGCCAATACAATAAAAAATTGCAAAGAATTGTGAAAGGATCATTGATCTAATCATAAGCCTCATGTGACATGCAAGTGAAATATCTTAAACGATGCAAGGGCTAGACTAAAATCCCTATCCCTCTTAGCCACCAAGTGCTCCAGTCCACATACTTCATCCATCTTGATTATGTGGGTATTCTTGGCACTAAAGAGCATTGAAAGTTAGAAATCGAAATGGAATGGATTCCAAAATTTGTACTTAGTACCTATGTCCTTGGGGACAAGGTAGGGAGACGACATCCTTGCATGCTTCATATAGGTTTACTCAAGTTCTTATAGCTAGTCCTGTTTCTCTGCCTTGTATCTGGAGGAGCTATCTCCATCGCACCTACTTGATATGGAACCATGTATGACTTGCAAAGTCACTAATGTGCTCTAGAGTGTCAAGACAAGCATATAGATGAATGGTTCATCCATCTCTATCTGACATCTGCCTGAATCTACTCCTCAAGGCTCCCCTTGTCACCATCACCACCTCGACTAGAATTACCACAAAGACTAGCTGCATAATTACCACCAAGTACTATTGCTACCCCTTAGCTAGTGACTTGGTGAAAGGGTTGCTTTCTCGCTCCCCCAAATTGGATACATCCTCCTCTTGGTTCACCTTTCCTTTTGCTCATCATCTAAAGCCATCTATGAGACAGGTAATAGAATTTGGTAAGTGGTTATGTGGTAGTAAGATGAGGTAGGATATGGTGGATAGTTTCAATAGAGGAGTTTCATTGGATGAAATTGCATGCACAAGACAATAATGTCATAGCGTAGTGCACAACACTACCATGTGAGATGGTGAAATTCCTTGTTTGGTTTTGGATAATTGATGAAACCCCTCTATGCTAATCCGTTGCTAGAAGTGTGTTTACGTTTTAGGATTGCGTATGATGTGGAGCATGATGATCATGGACTTGGACACGGTGGACATGGGAAATTGATCAAGCTCATGGAGGAAGAAAGATAAAAAACAAAATACCCAAGGAGATCAAGAAAAAGGTATACTTGATAGAGATTTTGGTTTAGTGATCAAGACAGTTAGGCTCTGTTTGGTTGGGCTATAGCTTTTGGAAAAGCAGTTGTGGGCTTTGGCTTTTACAAAAGTAGCTTTGGAAAAGCAGCTGTGAGGAAGTCAAAAGCCCTTTTGGTTGGTCAGTTATGGCTTTTGGTAAAACTTCTCTGACTTACAACCGGACCTCTCCTGTCAGCCTCATTGCATCCATCTTCTTCCTCACATAGTTTGCATGGTGGCTCGTCATCAAAGCACGCCACCATCCATGAAGCCAGCGTGGGACAAAGGGAGAGGCAGTCACTCGCCATTACCACCCGGAGAAGCAGTCATCATGGCTGCCCAAGAGAAGCAGTCGTCATGGCCACCCAAGAGAAGCGCTGTCATGGCCACCCGACGAGGAATCCCTCCTAGGCCCGTGGCCGCACATGAATCCCACTCGGTCTCGGTTGTCCTCCATCGAGAGCCCTATTCCTCCGCGTAAGATCTCTCGGCTTGTATTCGAAAAATGGATGAGGAGAACGACATGGGCGGTGTTCGACCTTGTCAACACGTGCTCGCCTTGCGGGGCGGCCTCGGGTGGAGGAGCCATGGAGCACGTGCCGGTAATGGAGAGTAGTGCCATGAAATAGAGGGAGAGGGTCGGGCAGCGCCCGCTTCCCGGGAGCCCGGCCGTCGTCGAGTCGGTCCGCTCATTAGGCTATATGCACCGCCGTTTGGTCTCTCGCCTCACAACTACCGGGCATAGCTCGTGCGAAGGGAAAATAAAGAAAATAAACAAACCATTTTCTACATAACCATTGGTAGGTGGGTAATTTTGTGACCCAAAAGTAGGTGAAAGAAGGTCCGAAGTTGCTTTCAAGTTTGTACTAGGCAAAAAGTTATTTTAGCTATGGCTTAAGAGCATCTCCAAGAGACATGCTATCCGTGTTTTGTATGTTATATTTAGCTCTTTAGAGCAAAAAGTGAACTCCAACAGTTATGCTATCTTGTTTTGTAAAATAGCAAGCCGGGCTATTCCTACAATCTCGCATGGTAAATATAGCTTGCATGTGCCGCTAGCCATCTACTTTGCCATAATAGAAAGACTGTTGGAGTTTTCTTGTTTTTTTGCATGGTTTTCTATTTTGGAGCTTGGCTAAATTGTGAGTTTAGCAATTTATTTTTAGCAACTCTCTTGGAGTTTCTCTTAGATGGCAGCCAACCCCCTTTGGTTGGGATTTTGGCTTTTGGGTGCAAAATCTACATCCAAAAGCCCAACAAAAGGGACCCTTAGAGAGAGTGATGACATTTAGGTTTGTTGGCTTTGCAATCCTAGTGTTGAATCTAGAAAATGAGCTCATGATGCAACATGGTCAAGATAACCCTTATACTTTATGAGGTGTGAAAAAGCTTGTCCTTGGATCAAACTAAATTACATATTGAGGCAAGTATTCTAGATTGAACCATAGTTTGATCCATTGATTGACTTAATTCTCACCAAAATTGACACCTTTTTGGTGATTGTTGACAAAGGGTGAGAAATAAGTCTCAAAGATGGTTGGAAGGGGATCAATTTCATTTTGAGCACACAAATAGGGGGAGCAAGCTCGTGGACTATTTGTTGCATTTTATGTGCATAATCATGATGAAATGTTACATTGCAAGATTTAAATTCAATATTCATGATTTCCTAGAGTATGCTATATATGGACCTTGAATGGTGAAATGGAATACTAGCATGCATAGGTTTTAGATAGACATGATGTTTTATCAAGTAAATCAAGAGCTTTTGCTTATAATATTGATCTCATGAGATATCTTGAGTTCAGATGAATGTCTAGTTACATTGATGCTAAGGGTGGGAAATACTTTTGGCAACTCCGATTGGTATCACGCTTCAAAGGTCCATTACATATACCTTTGCATCGTTTTGGTAATAATATCTCTCCAAAATTTCTATCTATACATATGTGATCAATTGATCTAAACTCTATGAAGCACATATGTAGGGGGCAAATATTACCAAAACCGAAGTTGAAATATTGGTCCAACTTTATTTTATGACTAAAATGCTTTGGGCAAGCAATTCAAGTTCAAATTGAATTTGTCATCACTTACCAAAAAGTGGGAGATTGAAATTCCTTGTTTGGTTTTCGATTATTGATGAAACCCATCTATGCTAATCCTTTGTTCCACATGTGATTATGAGATAGGATTGGATATGGTGTGGAGCATGATGATCATGGGCTTTGACATGGGAAATTGATCAAGCTCATGGAGGAAGAAAGAAAAAAAGATCCAAGGAGATCAAGGCAAAGGTATACTTGATATGGCTTTTTTGGTTTAGTGATCAAGACACTTAGAGAATGTGACCACATTTAGGTTTGATAACCATGATATGACTTTAATCACTTAGTGCCACTAATTTGTGTATCACATTGCATTAGCATATGGGGTTAGTGATATGGTGAGATGGTTCAATTTATCTTTTGAAAAGGCTTGAGATATTGTATCTAATTATGCTCATAAGGTTTGACATGATTTGGATGAGATGGCATATTATTTGGATTCAAATTTATTGAATTGTTGGAAGACAAATGGAGGTGATAGCTAGTGCAATGCTTTCTGGAAATAAATAGTAAAAAGGATAAAGGAAAAAAGACAAGAGAAGAGGATGCACCGATGGTGCTAATTTTGGCCAGCCCGTCGACCTGGTCCGTTATTCTTCTAGCCAATATGTTGCTGTCATTCGGCCTCATGGGCTATCAGCAAGCTGGGCCATCCTTGCCTTGCCGCGTTGCGGGCCACGCCTGCTCCTGCTTGCACTCGGCCACCTGCTCTGCTTGTGGCACTGCTAATGGGCTATTGTTGGTTAGGAGCCGGCCCATCCACTTGCACTGCTGCTGCAGTTTCATGCTTCGCTGCTGGGCTACCTCGCATGCTTTCCGGCTAGCCCATGGGCTGGCTGGTGCTACTGCTTTGCTCAATGGCCCATGCCGCTACAGCTGGTCCGGTTTCGTTGCTTACTACTTGTCGTGCGCTAGCCTAGATGGATGGGTGTTGTTGCGTGCTGCGTAGCTATTTGTCTATGCTGCTTCATTCTATTGTCTACCACCACCGAGAGAAAATGAATAGGGCGACCAGCTGCCTTCTTCCTATTAGAGAGAGCAGTAGAGGGAGCGCCTGGGTGTTGCTAACCGTTGAGAGGCCAGAGGCAGAGGAGATACAGTCAGGCTGCCCCTTCTCTGGCCCTCTCTTGCATATTCCAAAAATACATAGCGAACCATTGTTCCTCTTGTTTTCTTACAAATCCTAATGAGATCTCCAATCCCATCCCTTTACTCCATTGATTTGAGATGAAATCAAGTGAGGGATAGTGCTCCTAGAGATTGTTGACGGTAGTTATTGTCCACTTTTTACCATGAAATAATAGAACATTTGAGGACAAGAACAAATAAAAGATAGGTTTATACTAATAATTTCCACAAGTTTTGTATACACTTAGTTTTACAGTGAACGTAACCCTCGAAACCCCAAAAAAACAGAGAGAAAAGAGGATAAATCAAGATATCGAAGAAAGGATCAAATCAAGGTGATTAGTATAATTTCCAAGGGTTCAAATGAGAAGAGAAGATAGCTCGTGAAGGCCGGGGCCCACCTACTGACAAGTAGGGCTGGGGCTCACCCGGCCGACAGTGGGGTCGGGTGGCACGGGAGGGCGTGCTACGTGGCACCCCCTGGTGGAGCCACGTGTCATGCTTCGAACCTTCCTACAACCGACCTATGGAGTAGATCCGATCCGTCCAATCAAGTCGGTTTGATCTAAGGGCTGAGATTCATCCTATGGGGCTATAAAAAGAAGGGGCGGGGCTACCCCCAAAACCCTAATTTAGTACTGAAGATCGAAAACCCGAGTTCCAAAGATCAAGTCTAGAGCCATAAACCCTAGTTCCTCGAGAATAGTTCTAGTTCTAGAGAGATTAGCTACTTAGTAATAGATTAGAAGGAGATCCAAGCATAGGAAGGCTTGAGCTTTAGATTCTATCAAGGTGTTCATACGTACATTGTTATATATTTTGATATATTCATTACTCACCGATCATCTATGATATTGTTATTTATCTTTATTATATTATCATTTGCTTTGTCTATTGTTTGCTTTAATATGTCTGGTAGAGTTATTTATTTATTATGGATTGCATGCTTAGGATTGTATAGCGCCCTCATCTTGTAACATGCAAGATAGGAGTTATAACTTATGTAAGCATGGTGTGTTTATATATGTTATATCTCGCAAATGCCCGCTATATGCCGAGTCGTGGGGTAGTTCATAGAGGTTACAACTCTAATGAGTCCACATGTATATGCAAAATTAAAAAATGATTCCTAATCAAAATATGTTACAATAGATACAAAAAGGTGTTACAAACCATGTGTTCCTTTGTTCCATACTATGCTCGTCAGTAATGTAGTAGTGTTACTATAACCCCAAAAAGTGTTACAAATGTACAATCATTGTAATACATGCAAATGTTACGATAGATAAATAAATATGTTACAAACTATGTGTTCTACCATAATTTAAAGTGTTACTACAACAAAAAAAAGTGTTACAATAAAATCCTTGTAACACTAGACAAATGTTCCTATAGAAAAATAAAATGTGTTACAATAAACTAGTCTATAGTAACATAGGCAATTGGAACACAAAAAGAATGTGTTACTAAGAGGGGTAGTAACACTTTTTTCCAATCTATAGTAACATAAGTTGGCGTTATCGTATCCTTGCTTATTTGTAGTAGTGCCTCTGTGTAGTGAACGGTAGGTCATGTGTCGCTAAGAAGGTCAAGATCTCATTATTGAATCCTTCCTAGTTGATGACCCTTAAGTTTGATAGGAAGTAATAGTAGTAGCCATGATAGCTTGATGTTTGCACTAATTAGAGTTTAGCAATAACATGTGATGATAGTTACACATTAAGTTTTCCTTATATTGCCCATGTGAGTCCTTAGACTAGAATATTCTGTTTGAATCTTTATCATTTCATGATGGCTTGATCCCTGTATTTATCATTTAGCTTTATGAGCATTTATCATATATATCTTATTCATATTTATTATTATTTCATGTGACATTAACCCCCTTGTTGAGTAGAAGCATTATCATTATTGGTTATAGACATTCCATATATGAGGACTTTATTAGTATTATGTATTAAATAGTTTAATTTGTCTTCTACTCAAAACAGCTTCACTCTTTTGTTTTTTATTTTGATCATTTTATTTCAGGTTAATGCATGCAAAGTGCTACTCTTCCGATAATTTTCTCGATGATCTAGAAAAGTTACTTAGACAACAAATATAAAAGCTCGGGAGAGCACAAAAAGAAGTTTTTGAATACCAACATTCAAAGAGGAGTTTAGCATCTAACTTTGAAGCTATGGCTAACAAGAGTCTCTACGTGAATTCTTTTGCTCCGACCACCAACAACATCCGCAGACGGACCTATAGTTGATGTTTGAGAGAATGGCTTGAGCTAAAGCCTGCACTCATCACTATATGGTGCAAGCTAGTCAATTCTATGGGAAGGCACATAAAGATGCAAGTGCCCATTTGCAACACTTTCTCGAGATCTGCAGCACCTTCACCATCAAGGGAGTGACACATGATGCCACTCTACTTCACCTTTTCCCATTCTCGCTGCTTGGAAAGGCTAATAATGGTTCTATGCCAACAAGGAGAATAACAATACTTGGGACCGCTGCTCAAACAATTTCCTCGCCAAGCTCTTTCCTACCGGCAAGACGAATGCCTTACGTGGGAAGATTTCAAGCTTTCAGCAATAACACGATGAGTCATTCCCTGAAGCTTGGGAACGCTTTCAAGACCTGATTTCAGAGTGTGCTCATCATGGGATGGAGGACTAGCTTTTGATGTAGACATTCAACCACGGGCTCACCACTAGCACCCATGAGACAATGGACACTGCTGCTGGAGGAGCATTCTTAGCTCTTACGCTCCCTAATGCTACTACACTCGTTGAGAAGATGGCTTCCAACCAAGTTGTAATGAAGAGCGCACTGCTACTCGGAAGAGAGGTGGATCAGAGTCCATCAACTTAAAGAGGTGGACATGATATCAGCAAAACTTGATTTGCTGATGAAGAAGCTGGAGAACCAAGACCATGAGAAGAGAGTGGTCATGCATATCAATGACGCTCTCATAACATGTGAAGAATGCAGAAGCATTGGACATTCAGGGAAGAATTGTCCAGAAATCATGGAGGATGTGCACTACATCAACAACAACTTTTGTCCTCAACAACCTCAACGGTGGAACCAACAACAGAGGCCAAACTACTTAGGTAACTACCAAGGTAATTACCTAGGTAATAGTTTTCATCAGCCTCCTTTGAGAGAGTCACTTGCTAGTCGGGCCTAGACTTATTGAGCAGATCAATAAAAAAGTCATAGCCAATGATAAGACCTTAGACACCATCGAGTACCGGGCTAGACACCTTCTCTACTGCCATGAAAAACCATCATAGCTTTAACAAAATGCTAGAGTCACAACTTGCTCAGTTGGCCGCTGCTGTTCCCCCACTAGAAGCTAACAAAATCCCAGGCTAACCAGAAGAGTTAGAGTCTGCAAACCTTGTCAATATTTTTAATGTAGGTTATCATATAGACTTCATGAAGTTACTCAAAAAAAATATAGACTTCATGAAGCAAGGATGGAAGCATGAGTCCTTACCGTTGAAGAAAGGAGATTCAGGAAGACCGGCCATCACTATTCAGATTGGGCCACACATTTTCAACAATGCTCTTTGTGACCACGGATCCAACATTAACATAATGTCAAAGGTAATTTATGACAAGATCCATGGTGCTCCTTCACACAACCATGTGCTTGCAGCATGCAGATCAATCGATCATCTCCCCAAGGGCATCCTTGACGACATTTGCTTACGAGTTGGCAATTCGTTCGTGCAAGCAGACTTTGTCATCCTCGACACTAGAGGAGATGAAAGATCAACCATTATATTGGGCCGACCATTGTTGACTACAGCCAAGGCTATCATCTACGCCGCTCAAGCGAAGATCCATTTCAATATCAAGGGGAGAAGGGAGGCCTACCACTTCAAAAAACAAGATGCATGAGTATCCTGCTCATCCTCAAGACAACCCCAAGATTGAAGAACTTGTCAATAAGAATGATCACAAAATCTAGACGAAAAGAAGAACAAGAGAAGCGACCACAAAGACACCTAACATGATCAATGCAAACCACTTTCGCAATGGGACTACACTGCTACTTCACCTTATCTACCAAAGATGGAAGATCCAGGTAATCCTGAAATAGACATTTCAATTAATCAGCTAACCTTCACAAATACCATATATGATATAGGCTCAGGAGTCAACATCATGCCTAAGGTAATATATGAATTTATATTTGGTAAACAACCCCTGTACGAAACCTATCCGCAGTTGCAAATGGCAGATCAATCCTTCAGGAGACAAGAAGGCATAGCTAAACATGTACCTGTCCAGACTCGTGACCACTTCGTACATGTATACTTCATTGTCCTGGACATGCAAGATGAAGACATCAATGCACCCATTATGCTAGGAAGACCGTTCTTGAACACGACCCGCGCAGTCATCTACATGAAGACTGGAGAAATCCAGTTCCAGTTTCCTATAGAACGGGTACGTTGGTATTTTAAAAATTATACTGACTATGAAGAGCCTAAGGAGCCTCGCAATAGGAGGAGGCAAAATGCTTGTCGCAACCAGTAGGAATGAGCAACTCCTTTACTAGAAGTATAGGTTATCCTTTGACTAGTTTATAGTGCTTAATGATTGTTATAATACCAGCACTATTTGGGGTCATTGCTTTTATAGTGTGTCGCCTAGCACTAGTGAGCGCCATTATTTTGGAAGTGCTAGTTAGCTATATTAGTGATGTCATTAAGCAGTGTCAACAAAGATCGACCTGTGAGCTTCAAGAGGATCCCCTTCCTCTCCTCTCCATTTCCATGGTAGATTGTTGTTCTGGAGAGGAGATTGGGAAACCCTAGTGTATTGCATTTGTGATTTAATTCATGGCACCAGGTGGCGATTGCAATTGTGGTATTCTTATTACTCTTAGTGGTTGTCATCAACTAGATGGTCGGTGGCGGATTGATTGGTGATGTGATTTTGTCATTGTGTCCCCCCAATCAAGGTGATATTGTGAGGGGTTGTTGTGGTCCCCGGTGAAGTGCCTAGTTCCAACTCTAGTGGATTGCTCGTAGCTTATGGATCCCCATATTGTGTTGATAGTAAGGATGGCAGTGGATCAGGTTCGGGGCGGGTATCCATGGGTTTTGGGTTTTCGGTTTTGAGTTAGATTTTCACCCATGGTTTTTAGGTTCGGGTTCGGGTTTAGTTTTTCACCCATGTTAAAACTCATATTTATAATATGTTAATAATATTGTTTATGTTAGAAATCAGCTCGTCGGTTCTGTGATAGTAAGAATGCAAGAACAAAGTGGAACACGGGATAGAGGGAAGGAGCTCATTATTTCATTTCTCTTTTTCACTTTGCCTTTACATCCACCGAAGTGAGCCCCTTTATAGGGACACTTAGAATAGATACAAAATGTAACAAAGGAACTAAGTGGCTACGATGTTTGTCTCCCTCGCTCCTCCCCGCCATGCATTTAATTGGCCACACAAATAGGTCATCATTGTTCTTTGACCCATTCATAACACTCCCCTGGCCAATTAAGTGCTACGTCAATGCCTCGTTAAAAACTCCTCTCAAAACCCAGTGAGAGAAAAAGAGTAGGAGAAAAGAGTACATCACATGCACCGACTTGAATTGCACCTCGCCGCCTCGTTAGAAACCTTGCATGAGAAACCCAAAGGGGATAAAAACTCATCAAGGGAAAAAAGAGTACAACAGTTGATACTTTGGTCGGATCTTCAGGATCGACCTATGACCTTCGAGGTCAAGTTTATGAGCTTATGTTTTCCGGGAAATTCTCCCCCGAACCTTGCAACTCTCTAAGTCGCCTCATGCCAATCCCACGAACATGCTTGTGGAAGGTAGAGGCAAAAGTGCAGAGATTTTGTGAACAAATCGCGGATTGTCACACGACCTAGCTTGCGGGATATCCACTTCCCCACTCTCTTGGAGCTCATGGGGATAGAATAATTTAGGAGCAATATGCTTCGTGAGATTGCTCTTGACATAGCCCATATGCATCTGTGCAACACAAGCCGCATTATCTTCATAGATAATGGTAGGGGGTGTTGATAGTTTCCATGCCACATGACTTACGGATGTGATCAATCATTCGTCGTAGCCAAACACATTCACGTGCGGCTTCATATAATGCGATTATTTCCGAAAGTGGTTGGTAGATGTTGCAACCAAAGTCTGCTTTACGTATCGCCAGAAATGGCTGCACCACCACAGAAAAAAAAAAACCGTTTGTGACTTGGCATTATGAGGGTCGACATGTAGCCAGCGTCAACATAACCCACCATAGTGGAATCCCCTCCTTTTGGGTACCATAATCCAAGGTCCCGGGTGCCTTGTAAATACCGAGGATGGTTTTATGCCAACCCAATGTCTTCTCGGTGGGAGCGCACCGCATCTTGCCAACAAGTTTACCGCAAAACGCAATATCCGGGTCTTGTGCAATTTGCAAGGTACATTAGTGCTCCTATGGCACTGAGATATGGAACTTCAGGTCCCAATATTTCCTCATCCTCATCCTTGGGTCGGAATGGGTCTTTATCCATTTCCAATGATCGAACGACCATAGGGGTTTTCGTGGGATGGCTTCCCGCCATATTAAACCTTTCAAGTACCCTCTTAGTATAGGTGGATGGTGTACAAACACTCCTTCGTGGAGGTGTTCGAGCTGCAGCCCAAATAGAACTTGGTTTTACCCAAGTCTTTCATCTCAAACTCCGCCTTTGAGGTAAGTCGATGCTTCCTCAATATCCTTTGTGGTTCCAATGATATTCAAATCATCAACATAGACTGAGATGATGCGTAATCCATCTTTGGATTTCTTTATGAACACACAAGGACAATCATCGTTGTTTGCGTAACCCTTCTTCGTGAGGTAGTTACTCAAAACAGTTGAACCACATCCTTCCGCATTGTTTCAAGCCATACAATGATCGCCGCAGCGAACACTAAACATGTTATGCGATTTTGATACGGCCCAGTGGACCTTGAGTCCTTCAGAACTCTCATATAAATTTCGAATCAAGTGACCCATACAAGTATGCATCCGCGACATCCATTAACTTGCATTTTTAAATTCATATTAGCTGCCATAGAAATGAGATATCGGAACGTTATGCCACTCATAACGGAGAGTATGTTTCATCAAAATCGATGCCGGGTCTCTGCGTGAACCCTTGTGCCACCGGCCTCGCTTATATCTTACCACCCGCCATGTTCATTCCTCTTTCGAAAGTGAAGACCCATTTACATCCTACCGGTCAATGCGATGTTGTGCGCACGGTGCATTGGGATTTTCATCTTCGGATGATGTCCTTCAGGGACTTCTCCAACTTCGGGTTGGTTTGCCACTTCAGGGGGCATTCTCTACTTCAGGTAGAGCTTCTTCAATTGATTCCTTAAGTGGTGCGGGTGGCTTAGGACCTTGTCTATGCGGGCGTCTCCGTGGAACTTTGTCCTTTGCACCCGGAGGTCTCCCCTTTTCCTAGGATTGGTGGAAACACTAGAGTTAGTGCCCTTCGGGGTACTTGGACTCTCTCCGGCAAGATTTCCCCGTAGGTATATGCGACCTTGTCACCCTTTATGATCGGTGAAGGCATCGGGCAACTCATTCGTAAGATTTTGCAAATGTATAATTCTCCGAACTTCTAGTTCGGTTTTAGGTGGTGCGTGGATCAATGGATTGCATTCCAATTGCATTCCATTCAATTTCCCGCATTCCATTGGATGTCTATCTCCCCTAATGCCGGAAATGGTCTTCATCGAAGACACAATCAGCGCATCGAGCCATATGAAGATCCCTGTCATAGGCTCTAAATATTTGATTATGGACGGAGTCTCATAACCAACATATATCCCCAACTTCGGTGGGGTCCCATTGATGTACGAGGTGGTGGTATTGGCACGTATACAAAGACTTTGCCAAATATACGCAGATGGGAAATACTTGGTTCTTTCCCACGCACCATCTCTGAGGGGGATGTCTTATGATATGCAGTTGGCCTGAGTTGAATTAATTTCGCAGCGTGTAACACTGCATGGCCCCAACAACTAGTTGGTAGCTTACAATTCTGCAATAATGGCCTTGCAATCCACTTAATCCTTTTGATTAGGGATTCAGCTAGACCATTTTGTATGTGGACATGTGGTACTGAATGCTCAACTTTAATACCCATTGCAAGGCAATAATCATCGAAAGCTTTAGACCTGAATTCACCAGCATTGTCCATCCGAATGGATTGGATGCGGTTATCAGGAAAACTTGCTCTCAATCTGATTATTTGCGCAATAAGTTTGGAGAAGGCATGGTTTCTAGTGGACAACAGGTCCACATGGCTCCACTTAGTGGATGCATCAATTAGTACCATGAAGTACCTAAACGGGCCCCGACAGGGGGATGAATAGGTCCACAAATGTCACCTTGAATCCTTTGCAGGAATGCGGGTGACTCATCCCTAATCTTCAGGTGGGATGGTCTAGTGATTAGCTTTCCCTTTGCACACGCGGTGCATATAAAATCTTCAGGATTAGGGAAGCTTCTAACACTATGGCCAACAGAATTGTTGATGATTCTTCTCATCATAGTCAACCCAGGATGACCCAAACGGTCATGCCACATTCGAAATGACTCTGGGTCTTTGAATATGGCTTGCATTACATCATATTCTTCAGTGGGTTTTATGTAATGTAGTACAAACCCGATGGCGATGACAGAGCCTTTCCACCACTTGTTTTCGATAACCGTCGAATTTAGTGATGAGGAGGTATTCGGTACCTTTCTCAATCTCGCTTTCAACATGGAAACCATTCGCACAGATATCCTTGAAACTCAAAAGCGTTCGCTTTGAGTCGTGGTACAACAATGCATCTTGCACAAATATTTGTGCACCCATAGGGAGGACCAACGTAGCACTTCCGGTGCCTACAATATGAGCATTGCTTCCGGCAATGGTCATGATATTTCTATTTTTCTTAGTCAAGGTTTGGAAATATCTAGTCTCCCTTAGTATGGTGTTAGTGGTGCCGCTGTCTACAAGACATAACTCCTTTTCCGCCATGGGTCTCCACAAATACTGTTAAATACCATTTAACACAAAGCATAAAGCATTTATTATAAAAGATAACATTACACAAATCCTGAGAAATCTCATTTGAGTTTGGACCATTTACTACATTACAAATGCTCTCCTGGAGCATACATGGCCAAACTTGACGAAATTGAAACTAATACATGTGGGCATTGCATTGGGTGACTTGACCTTCTTGGGGTTTACCGAGTGTCCACAAATATGTCACTATCAAGGAGGTAATTTTCACCATTTCCATTAGTGTCGATAATCATATTATCGCAAGACGTGAGCTTCGGGCTCAATGGTGAAGTGAGATTCGTGGCCTTTGCCTTTGCCCTTGCTTTGCTGATAAAGGTCAACCAGTGTTTGGGGGTGCGGCATTTGCGAGACCAATGTCCCTTTGCTCGACACCGAAGCATTTAGTTTGCCCTTCTTCTCCACCATTTCGACCTTGTTCCTTCTTGGGCATACCTCCTTAGCTTAGGCTTTCCTTTGCCTTTGCCCTTGAACATGGCTCCTTTCTTCCCTTCCATTGCCTCTTCCCATGGCAATTATTTTGGTTCGCGAGAACTCTCGAATATTAGCATGTGCTTCAGCACGGCTATCGCATGTGCTTCGGTACGACTATCGAGCCATGGGTCGAAAGCGTAATGGTTGTTCATAAGAACTTCATTCTCGTTGTTCATAAAACATCAACACCTCTATGAGATCGAGTACTTGGTGTACTTTGAGTTCCGGTATTGTTGTTGTAGAACTATATTTCCGGGGTGGAAGGTGGACAAGGTTTTCTCAATCATATCCGTGTTCAGATCTTCCGCCACGGTCGTTAATTTAGACACAATCTTGTGTAAAGCGAATTATATGCCGTCACGGACTTGAAGTCCTCAAAAACGGAGAGTGATTCAGCCTTGTTGTGCTCTTGGGAGCACAATGGACCGTTGTTGGTTAAAGCGATCCTTCGTGGATTGCCATAACACCAACGTATCCTTCTCGATCAAGTACTCGGACTTCGTGTTCAAGATGATGTCGTATGAGATACAACGCATTTGCTTTATCACATTTTGTGCGCTCATCTCTACCCTCCTCAAACGGGGTAATGGTATGATCAAGTTTCATGCCCTCGAGCCTGTTTCTCGGCATCAATGGCCCAAGTGAGGTAGTTGCCGCCGTCCACGACGAGCTTCTCAAAGTCCTCTTTGCAATGTCCGACATGCCCGCACATTCAATGTGTGTGGATTAGGGATTTGTCGGCCACACGTAATCTTCGGGATTACGGATGCATAGTCTTCGTGACATATGCAAAAATTTCCCAAGTGTAAAGCTATAAATATAAATCGCAATAAATAAATCTACAGGATTTAAATGCAAAATATAAATTGCAAGAATTAAATTCACAAGAATTTAAATACTGAAAATAAATTGCGGTAAATAAATTTACGGAATTTAAATACCGAATTTAAATTGCTAAGATTATGCAAGGTAATTATGCAAATAAAATAAAATGGCAAAATAATTGCCATGGTGGCTTCAAAGCCACAAAGAGGCCCATTCGGGGTCTGGGGCTGTCCTGCAGGCCCATCGGGGGGCTCGATAGTTTACTCGGCCGTCCATCAAGATCGACGGCTCGGATCCGCCCATGTTTTATATAAATAGAGAGGGTGAAAACCCTAACCCTAACTCCCCTTTATTTTTTTTTCCGTTTTTGCCCCTTATCCTCTTGCTTCCCTTATCTCTCTTTCTTTCTCGGAGAATTCGCCTGCCAGAGAGTGGGAGGGGCGACCGACCGCCCACGTGCCTTGGTCCGCGCGCCCTTGGTCCACGCGCCTCGCGCCCGCGTGGAGCGGCGGGCGGGCGGCCGGCGCCTCGCCGGGAGGAGGTCGCTGCGTCGGGCCGAGGCGCCTGCGCGAGGGAGCCGCCGGGGGCGGGTCGCGCCGCGAGGCCGCTGCCGGGGCCGAAGCAGCTGCCGCTACCAGCTGCAGCCGTCGGCCGGACCGCGCTAAAGTGGTCGGTGGCGTGGCGCACGCCGGGGGGCGGCAAGACGGCCGCTAGAGCCGCGGCTGGGCCGGCTGCGCCTGCCGGGGCTGCGCGCCTCGCGCCTAAGCTGCCGGGCGGCGTTAAACCGCAGCGCCGCTGTGAGCTAGAGCGGCGTGTCTTCGGGCGCGTTCTCGAGCCGGCCGGTGGCGTCGCAACGGCGGCGGCAACCTGCGGGCCAACGCCAGGAGGCCCCGCCAGTGTTCGCAGGGCCGACCAGGGGATCGGCTCGGGTTACGCCCCTGGCGATGGCCTGATGCCGGGGCTCGGATCCGTCCGTCTTCGGGCGGAGGTGGCCCGATCTACTCGCCTTCGGGACCCGAAGGTAATGGATTCGTGTATGTGAGGTTCCCTTCACGCTTACTCATGGCCATCGGTGGTGGTGCTACTTGTCTGCGGTTTTCGGATGTATGGACCGGATCCATCGAGCCCACTCTTCGTGGTTTCGGATGTAGGGACCGGATCCACCTACCTTGAGGGCGTCATGGCGGCGGCGGCCCTGTGAAGGCCGGCTCTTCCGTGCTCATGAAGGCCGGGCCATTAGAGCCGTTGTGTGGTCGTCATCCGACGACGGTTTAGTTCCTTATGCGGGTAACTTCGTCCATGCACATCTTCAGGATGGCTAGATGTGTTCGTGTGTGCTTGTTCTTGATAGAATGGCGAGAGAATAGGAACAAGTTGTTGTATGTAAAGAACTGATTTATCACCTTCTACCGTTAGCTCTTGTAGAACTCGTGGCCGATAACGTGTTAGAAATCAGCTCGCCGGTTTACGAGATAGTAAGAATGCAAGAACAAAGTGGAACACGTGGATAGAGGGAAGGAGCTTGTGGGGTTCACTCCGCCCCCTTAGCCTTCGCCTCCCTGAGGGGCGGAAGGGGCGAGGGCTTCCCACAGGGTGAGTCGAGGACGTGAATGGAGAGCGGAGCGGCCTCCGGCCCGCTCGACCTTCGCTGGGGGTGCCGAGGGTCGAGGCGTTCGGAGGGCGCCCGGGCCTCCGATAGAGGGGAAATGAGACGATGCGTGAGACGAGACGTGGATAATAGAAAACGAGTAAATGGCGCTTAAATCGGCCGTTGATATTTCTTACACGATCCCAATTAGGAAGGCGAAAAAGAAATATATATGGGATATCTATCTAATCATGTTAGCTTGGATATGGGATTAACCTCATAATCCAACAAAGCGGAGTTAGGCGGTGTTAGTAGTGGGATGTAAACTTAGCATCATTATCCATAGTGGAGTTAATCTCACTAGGATATGTACTCAAGGTATACCACTCATTTCTATGCATTACCTATACACTAGTCTATCACCCTAGCAATAACGCTCAAAGAAATGCGGGGCATGGTATTCTTGATTGGCCTTGATAAAAGAATGAACATGATATCCGCAGTTTACGAAATAGAAATACCAATTGTAGCACTTCACCGGAGTAATCCGGGTATCTTATTTATATTTTACCACAGGGAAGGGAGTCTATGGAAAGGTAGAGAGAAAAAGGATGTCTAATGATTTAGATTGTGATTTAGCTATGAGATCATCCTCTTTACAAAAAATATAATGCGAGTAACCATATGCATAACTCAACAAAGTTAAGTCACGGGATAAAGATAATAATATAAATGATAAATACCCAAGTCTAAGATCATCATAAGCCACTAGAATCATAATGAGCTATTAACATGTTATAAAATAGAATAGAATGAATATTCCTAAGATACTCCTAATCATATATGTCAATGAGTACTACAATTAGTGCAATACATCTAGCTATCATGGCAAGGTTGGATTACTTCTACACATGGCAAGCATTATCAATGACAAACAAGGACGAAACTTATTCATCATTGTAATTATAAACTCGGCGTGTCCTACATTCGGAGGGTGGATTCCAAAGGACTCAACAGGGTATCGCTCACTCCCGCGATCTACCACACGGTCCGTAATGTAGGGTGCAATTGCGAGATAAACGTTGTATAAACACCACGCTTTACATTGCTTATCACCCACATAGTGATCATCTATATGGATGCTATACAATTCCATGCATAAAATATAAAGCAATCTTACTAAACTAAACATATAATCATAGCAAGCATAAACACATATCAATAAGAATATAATAATTATATAGATCAAAGCCATAACAATTGTATTCTAATTATAAAAGTACTTACAGATTGAATACAAGAGAGAAGTCTCAAGAACGATGATCCTTGCTACTTCTTGACTAATCGAACTCAAGATGAACTTGATCTTCAACTAGAACTAGTTATGTAGCTAATTACTTCTAGTATGAACTAGGGCTTAGGTCTAGACTTGGCTGGACTAGATGGGTATGAGTTGATGAATGAGTATGATAATGAAATTGTTATGAGCCTCGGTCACCGGTCTTCTTATATAGTACTTGGCGATGAACGTCAACCCTTGGATCAAACCGACCTTCAAAGAACGGTGTAGAAACAACCTCAATGTCGGTAGTAAACCGACCTAGAAAGGGGAGGCGACAGGGTGGCCCACCGGCGCCGGCCCTAGTTGGCATCGGGCGGCGCCAGGTGGCATGCCACCTTGGCTTCCCGTCTTTTCTAGTGTCCTCCTCGGTATCTTCTAGAATGTTTTAGTTCACTTTTTCGGGTTGAATTGCTTCACGATTAAGTCTGGTCTTCATATGCCTTGCATATTCCGAACTTTCTCCATTATTCTCTCGCAATTATCTATTAAGTCCCTGGAAAGTCACATAATACCAAAACTCGTGGAATTATGTTAGTTAGACCCCTAGACTTATGTTTGATCTTTGACTTGAGCCCTTAATTCATGTTTTTTAACTTGTAATTTTATGCTTTAACAGTGTCAACACCGCCAACAACCGATCCCTTTTCCTTGTGCCTGCATTCGGGTATTTATAGGAATACAAAGGGGTCGAGGGGCTGATTACAATTTGGTACACGGTAGGTGGGAGAATACACACTTACAACCTGGCCCCCACAAGGGCAAGCTAGTAACTAGTCGTACGAGGGTCGATCTGGAAATACACATATGATCTCTCCCCCCCTGGGGGACGTAGGGTTTCCTCATGCCAGCCGCCGGTCCCTGTTCTGCGGAGGGGCAACTTCGAAGGACCCCCCACCGGCCTCCCTTGCTCGGGCTCGCCACGCTTGCGGCGCCCCCCCTCCGACGCTCCCTCCCTGCGTGGGGGCCCGCCATGCTCCCGGCATCGATCGCCGACCTCGGAGGCCACCCTCGACGGAGGGGTGAAGCTACGCCGCTCGTGTACTCGCGGAGGGTCCTCCGCCCGCCCCGCCTCCCGCAAGACTTCATGTTTCGTTAGCGGAGATTAGCTCTTGGCCCCCCGTAGTGAGGCTGCGCGGGGCTGCCGGGGTGGCGAGGGTCGCCCTCCCCAACAGAGCTCTGTTATTTCATTTCTCTTTTCACGCCTTTACATCCACCAAAGTGAGCCCCTTTATAGGGACACTTAGAATAGATACAAAAACGTAACTTGAAGGAACTAAGTGGCTACTGATGTTTGTCTCCCCTCGCTCCTCCCATGCATTTAATTGGCCACACAAAGTCATCATTGTTCTTTGACCCATTCATAACCGTTTA
The DNA here is from genome assembly GCA_015847255.1 of Hyparrhenia diplandra. NCBI lineage: Eukaryota > Viridiplantae > Streptophyta > Magnoliopsida > Poales > Poaceae > Hyparrhenia > Hyparrhenia diplandra. The sequence continues at coordinate 34,253 of JADLZK010002910.1, read as the reverse complement.
CTTAGATTATTAAACTTATTCCAATTTGACTCATGAAAATATTTATTAAAAATATTTATGCATGTGAATATGTGTACATATATTGCGGGTTTTGTTATTCATTCGAGTTTTGGGTATCCGCCGAGTTTCGGGGTATCCGCGGGTTTGGTTTTAGTTATGAATTTCCACACGAATCGCTTTCGGGTTCGGGTTTGAGTTTCGACTTCGGGTTTCGGTTTTTGGTGCGCGGAGACTATACCCAATCCAAACCCGACCTGCCGCCATCTTGATAGTGCGACACCGGCCGTGAGTTTGGTATTGAGAGTCAACTAGTGTGGACACCTCCAAGTGGGTGAATCACTATAGCGAGGACTAGCTTACCGGCAAGCAAGTGAACCTTGGTAAAAAAATCTTTGCGTTGGTATTCATTGGAGTTCATATTGTGATTGATTGGTTCATTCCTCTACTCTCCACCAAAGGGTATAAAGCCCTCATCACCTCTCTTGTATACCTATATCTTGTTTATTTGATTAGCCAGTTGCTCTCTAATTATTTAGTGTGATCACCTAGGAGTAAATTAGTAACTTAGCTATGTTGTAAATTAGAGACAATAAATTTTTAGAATTGTGGATGTAGCTGATTTGCATCCCTCATAGAGTTCCACTAAATTTGCTTCGACGCCTTATTATGTAATTGTCACGCCCCACCTTTAATGGGACTTTTAATCACGCGTATTGGCGCCAGGATCACGCTACCAATACGTTTAGCGATTCACAGTAGTGAGTAATCAGTTATATGAATAATACCGAGCAAAATATATAGGATAGGAGGTCTTACAGTGGTGACGTAGTGACACCTAGCTGGGTTATGATTATCAGAGTAGCCAACTGTGAAGCGTTGGTATATCGTCTGGGCACTTCTCCTTATTCCACAGGCATCTTGATAGTGGATAGGAATTGGGTTCAGCCTTACTCCTACTCGATCGTCTTATGGCTCCTACGTACGCGTATCCTTTACCTTGGCGACTTTACCTTCTTCTGTGCCGATGTCTGTAAAAAAGAGGGGTGAGTACAAAGGTACTCGAAGAAGCCCAAAACCAGGGGTGGTTTGGTAAATTAAGGGTTTGGGCCCTAGCGAGTCTCTAAAACTGCTCTTACTAGTTCCCGGGGTTATCTCATCTTACCATCACCTTCACATATCACAAAAGGTTAGTTATATCTAATCATAGATGTTCTTGCCTAGCATTCGCCCATTCCAAGGACGTGGCTATTCGAATAGATTCAAGTAACTCTCTGTAGAGGTTGTACAAATTTCCCCACACGATAGGTGTTGCCTCCGCCACTGTCATGGCTTCTGACAGACCTAACGAGATCCGTACCCGCTTGAGTGCTACTCTAGGTATATTGGTATAATTTTCACCACGACTTCTCTGGGGTTGGGGAATGGGAAGATCACTTAGCATCCCATTAGCACATAGCATCGCGGAAGATCACATAGCATCCGCCAACTCATAAGTTTGTATACAATATCAAAGCGCCAATTGTTTTACGTGGAGGATCACATAGCAACCACGCCAACCCGACCTCGGAAGATCACATAGCATCCGAGTCAGCTCCCGATAGATCGTTTGCCTGCTCCGGCCACCTTGGTTCCCAATTATACCTCAACCCAACGGGGTGTGAATCAAGCCATCCCATATATGGCGTGTGGCTGTATGAAATATCGCACTAGGTAGAAGGTCTATGAACCGGTCCTTAGGGAGGCGAGCATCTCTCCGCGGGATTCATCCCCGATTGTGATTAGTCCACCTCCATGTAGACTATCACCACTCACCTTTTTGTTGGAGGGTTCGCACCATTAATTACTTAAGCTAACGACAAAGCCTAGCGAAGCCTCACGCACAAAGCCCATGAGTACTCCCGCATGGCTTGCCCTGGTTACACTTATCTTATCATCTTTTTAAACATCATCGTAATTAGGTCAGGTTAGGGGGGGGTAAGGACTTGCCTGGGAGGTTCTTACGAATCGGCACCGGCGTTGAGCGTCGCTTGATCCGGATGAAACTCCTAATCCGGGTCGTCGAAAAGCTACTTCGGATCGGCGATAACCAAGCTTGAACTATAACATGCAAAACAAACATAGAACATTATGGTGGTAATGGGTCAGATGCATAGAGCTAGATTTTAGATAAATTATGGAAGTCGTTTCACGTGAAACGGAGTTAAATTGCATGAGATATGAATATTACAATATTAATCCCTAATTAAATTACTAGGGTAATATTATAATATAATTTTATCATGTAATGAAATTGGAACTAATTACATGATAAAATTCTATAAATCAAATAATGAATTTACAAATTTTCTGGGGAATTTTTCTCGACACGGAAAGGTCAACTTATAAACTTCGTACAAATATCGGGTGAATCTAGCAATTTAAACAAAGGTACGTAACTGTATGGAGGCGCCAGTATGCATGACAGGTGGGTCCCTTGGGGCCACGTGAGCCGCCAGGTGGCGTCGGGGTTCGTGGGGTCTAGCCGACGTGGCGCTGTGACGGCCGTAACGGCGCTTACCACGCGTCGTGGGCCCCACTGGCTCTCCAATGACGCCGTTTATCGATGGGGTTAACGGGATCGTCTGCGCTGGCCCCGTCGTCGGCCGGCGCTATCACGGCGGCTCGCCGCCGCTCCGGCCGGAGTTGGCTTAGCCTCGTTCCCCTGTCCGACGCGAGGGGCGATGGGTTCCCCGCTCGTCATCCGACTCGTTGATGGTACTAGGGCGGCTCGGGGAACGTCCTCCACAGCGGCGGCAGGCTGGGCGGATCTCGGTGGAGCGGCGGCGCAGGGTAATCGTGTTGCACGGCATGGGGCGAGGGAAGAGGTTGGAATCGAGTATTTGGATGCCGGGGATGCCTACTGACTTACCCGTGGGACTCCTAGGTAGCCGGTGTCTTGAACGCGCCACTCGGCCGGCGGCGACGAGGTTCCCCGTTGGGGAAAATCGGTGGAGAACGGGGAGAGAGGGGAGGAAGGAAGCGAGAGGTGAGCACCGCGTGTTCGCCCGGGCGAAGCTCACCAAGGTGGAGGCGAGCTCGATTGAGAGCCGGAAGGGCCTATTTATAGGCCGGCGGCGTCGGACCTCTCCGGCGAGATATTTCTCGGGCGGCTCGATCTTTTCCGACATCATCGCTGCCGGGCCGGGCTTCCAAATGAGTCCGATGTGCTCGAAGTTGTTCTCCTCGTGCGCCGTGTGCTCCGGCGGGTGGGTACGCCGTCCGGTCACATCTCCTACGCTGGAAGGTGCCGTCCGTCATGGTGGCATGGCGTCCCGCGCGCCACAGTGCGCGCGTGACCGAGCGCCTGCGGCGGCCGGGTCGCCCCGTGTCTTGGGTGGTGTGCTTCACGCTGGGCGCTTCGCGCTCGCGGCACCTCGGCAAGCGGGTTCGTCGCGTCGTCTTGTCCCGGGAATTGCCGGGGAGCGCCGGCGAGGTCGCCGTTTGTGCCGACACAGTCGTCCCCCCGCCGTGCATGTTGAACCTGTTCACGGGACCGCGCGGCAGCCGTTACGCCGCTCACCGTAGGGATGGCGGGCGCCAGTCGAGGTCGTCTCCCCACCTTGATTTCGGCGAAGTCGCGCGGGCAGGCGGGACCGCGAGCTCTTTGTGGGTCGCCGTGCGCGCCAGAGGGTGGAGGTAGACGACGATGGCGTCGGCAGCTCGACTTGGGCCTGTCTTCGCATTGGGCTCGAAGTGCGGTTGAGTGGGCCGGCCCGTTCGCGCTAAGAGGAAGGGAAGAGGAGGGAAGGGAGAGCGGGCTCGGTTTGGGCCGGGCCGTAATGGGAGAAGGAGGAGAATGAGCCCGAGAGCTCTTTTCTAACTTCCTTTCTCTTTTCTTTTCTACTTCCCTTTTCCCTATTTCCCTTCTCTATTATTCTTTCTCTCCCCATTTCTCATATGTGTGTGTAAATATATTTTGTAAATGTTCTCTCAAGCACTTAGACATTCCCATGGCTTTATATTTATGGAAATATTCATTCCTTTGCACTTGTAGAAACATATATATATTTATTTATGCACACACGTTTTCCCTGAATTCTATTATTTCATGTGTAACCTTTATAAATATTTGTATAAGCATACTTAGATTCCCATGACTATTATAGTTGAGAATATTTATTTACTATGCTCATACAAATATTCACATACTTTAGTACACACGAGTTTCGTATTTGATTCCCGATAGTAAACTTGTAAACCATTACTCATGCAATATATATTTCCATAATTTAAATCTAGGGCTTACCTTGCATCTTTGGTCACCATAAAGTTCGCAAGCAACAAACAAGATTTCCTACTTCTAGATTGTGGGAGGTTGAAATGCAAAAGTTCTCGAAAACAGGGTTTTGGTTTGGCGGAAATTTAAATCAAGTTTTAGTTGTAATTCAAAAGTTCAAATTTTTAGTGAATTTTAAAATGATGCAAAAACACGGGTGTTACAGTAATAAAGCCATCTAATTGTTATTGTAGAATTTTTTTTATTATGCTATTCAACTTCCCTACTCCCTCTAGTCATTTAGGACCATTCAGCTAGGCACGACCTAAACTAGGGAATCACCACAACTTGATTTATACTCATCGGACAAACAAGAGGAAAACCAGTAACTCTATAAAAGAATTGACTCCATTGCATGGATCAAGGCAGATTTAGTGTTATACTTCTTGAAAACTGGTGAAGGAGTTGGAGAGGAAGAAAATGGCTTGGCCCACGAGCCTAGTCATGTGCCGGCAAATTATGTGGCATGGCCGAGGGCGGCCTGGCACTTGGGCAGATGGCACGGGACGTAAGGGAGAGGCAAAAGCACCACCATCAACTAGGAGAGACAGATCAACCAAGAGAGAAGGGAGAGATGGGATGAGTTCCTAGGGTTGCAAGGGGTAAAAGGGTGAGAGGTGGGGCCCACAATTAACATCCTAGAAGTGAAATTCTAGATGAATATCGTGCCGTGTGTGGCCCTAACGAACTCGAGGTGCCATCCATGGGCATGACCAAATTGTAAAACAGAATAGGCTGGACGATAATAAAAAGATTGAGAACTAACAACGGAGTGAGAGAGATTTAGCCAAGAGTGGAGTGGACAACGACTAATCCACCGAGAAGCAGAGGCTAGGGTTCTAGTGATGTGATTTGGGGTACACGAAAAGGGGGGGGGGGTTCACCCAAGAGCTAAAATGAGATGGGCAGACAAATATTGACAAAAGAGCTAGGAGTTCTTATGAAGAATGGGTCAATAAAATGGCGGCGAATCTCTTGCCCTATCCTATGGGGATCCTTCTCGGCGTGCTAGCTCGGAATGATATCGAACTGGGTATGCTCCCTGTTTGGCAATTGTACTGGCACTAAAGAGGAGTTGATGTACTCACGACACCTTCCTACAACTTTAGATACTACCATTATATTTTACTCTTCCTAGAATGTACCCTAAGGGATTTGCCATTTTTGAAGAGCCTGCAAATTAGCATTTGTTCAAGCGAGTCAGATATACGAATTTTGGAGCAGAATCAAAGGATCACATTATTGCTTGAACCAAAGATAGGTTTCAGGCGTCTACTTTTTAGGAGAACTGATTTTTTTTATTTGGTGGAAACAAATATATCCATCCACCTTTTGAACTGATAATTAATTTCATGTTTTACAATGGACAGCACAGATTGAGAACACAAACCACCCATGTTTTAGAATATCTACGGCTTAAATTTTAGGACAGGCTCTGGTGGGGCTTCATGTGCTCGGCAGCCGTAGGCAGGCCTGGAGCCCCGCCCTCCTGGGTGCTGGCTTCGTCCATGATCCTTGTCCTTGGATCATGTCTGTAGACGTACCTCCACGAGCAGATCAAGTAGAGAAAGAAGGATACGAGCCCAAACACGGCGAGGAGCCAGTAGAATAGATCCAGACGGCTAGAATTGAGGGTCGCGCCGTCGAGCCAACCATGGCCTCCACCACTGTGCGCGGTGGCGTGGTTGACCACCTGGATGATGAAGCTCCCAAGCCATGACGAGATGCCAAGGATGCAAAAGACAATGGCGCCACCAATGGACTTCATGCTGGTGGACGCCTCGCTGTAGAAGAACTCGAGCAGGCCGACGAAGGATGTGACATCCATGACGCCAAGGAGGAAGAACTGTGGGATCAGCCAGAACACCGACATCAATGGAGCCCCCGTGGCGGCCTTGCTCCTCCGGCGGCCCTCCACCACGGCGGCCACAGCGAGCGCCACGACGCTGGACACGAACCCGACGCCCACGCGCTGCAGGTGCGTGACGCCGCCAGCGCGCCCCGTCACACGGCGCAGCCACGGCACGACGGCGCGGTCGTAAATGAAGAGGATGACCATTTGGAAGAAGATCGGGACGACGAAGAGGCTGGCAGCGGGGATGCTGGTGGCGCCAAGGCGGGTGTCCATGCTCCCACCCTGCTGCACGGTGAGGGCGAGGAGCAGCGGGATGGAGACGTATCCGAGGATGGAGCTGATGAAGATGGGCAGCATGCGGAGGATGATCTTGGCCTCTTCCACCTGCGTTACCGTGCACAGTGACCACGCCCCCTTGTCGCCGTCGTCCACCGCCGCCTTGTCCAGAAACCTTGAATGTATGCCAAGAAAATTATTTGGTCAAACTGTGCAGCAACTGGGTATGTACACGACAAGATGTGATCATCATCACGACACCAAAGTTTGACCGAATGATCTACAATCAGAAGCGGGAAGCAAATATCTAAAGAGTTTAAGTTCCATATAAAACTATCTAATGAGCACTGTATTGCAAAGTTAGATGTGTTTCCATTAATTCCTCCACATATTCATATTGTGGACATATCAATACCCATGTACAAATATGTTTTATCTTTATTATAACTAAATATTTTAAAATCTATATATAGTACTTGATAGCAACTTTTTTTTTTTTTAAAAAAAAACTTGACTATAATGATCCGAGTGGGCCAGACCGTGAATCAACATATACTTAGGTTTAGGGTTTGTTTGGAAGAGCTCCTAAGGGTTCTGACTCCTCGAAATCGTGCACTGTCATGATACTTGATAGCACAGAGTTGGAGCTAGGAAGCAGGGGCGGAGATAGGTAGAGAGTTGTGGGCAAAATTTGAAAAAACACTAATAGAAACAGATTTTCACCATATTTTTTGGATTAAATTTTCGTATCTACAAGAGCCAGGCACCTCCCTCTAATTTGTTCTAGCTTCACCCCTGCTGGGAAGAGCCCGGCCAAATGGTCTGTTAATTATTACACATGATGTGAGTTACCCACATAATTAAACTTATATTGCTTAGTCTTGTTTCATCTATATGTTTCTTGTTCAAAATGTCAAATATGTACTGTCACCTGAGGAAAATTGCTTTCAGACGCCCCTTTCTGACACCTTAGTTTCACACTTTTCACGCTGTTCTGATTCTAATCTAGAGTACTATAGATCGAGTTACTTACTAACATACAAATAAGAAGTGAACAATTAAGTTAAGAAACCATCTTGTCTTACTTGAAGTCTGAGGTTCTCTCCATTAATTCAGCTGTCTTGCCTGTGCCGTCAGTGAGCTCATGCAATTCCATTAGATTCTCAGGTATTGATAGCTTCCTCTTCCGAAACGCAGCTACGAAAACCTGCAACATCCATGGATCCACACAAAATGGCTAACAAAATCAGATAATTACAAACTTCAAACTTTCATGATACGTTTTTGTGTCACAAGTTCACAACATATTTTACCAAACAATAAAAAACAATTGAATATCATGTTTTTGTTAGTTTAACAAGAATTTCTGAATCGGTGGATGGACCTATGTGTATACCTGAAGGATTCTTGTGAGGGGGCTACCCATGGGCTTCTGATGGCGGTAGAATGGCAAGCCACAACTGACGACGACCGTGCCGACGAACACCATGAGAGCGGCAAGCCCGAAGCTGAGTCCCCATCCCTTGTTGTCCTGCACCCACACCAAGAAGACGAGACCCACAAAACCTCCCAGCGAGATGGAGAAGGCGAACCAGTTGAAGTAGCTGATCTTGGCGTGCAGCTCCAACGTGTTCTCGTCGTCGAACTGATCGCCGCCCAGTGCTGCTGCGCATGCGCGCATTGAACCCTCGCCGATAGGGATCAGAAATAGGCCCAGGGTGAGCAAGCTCAAATTGCGGCCGCTTACCACAGTGCACTGGTTGGGATTGTTGATCATGTCGCATGGCGGCGGGTGCAGCGACGGGAAGTGTGCCTAACATGCTAGGAGCACGTAACCCTGCACATAGCAAGGACCAGAGAAACTGTCTCAACCACTGGAAGCCTGAAACCAATGCTGCCTGAGTTTCTTTCTACGTTTTCAATCCATATATTTCAGCTGTCAGCTCCCAATAGGATATTTGGCCAGATTTCAGAAATTCCAAAACTCTATGTATTTGTATTGTAAGTAAACGGTACATTTACCACATACCAAGATGATAAATACTCACTATTAGAAAAACAAAAATATGCAGGACTAGGTACTCTGTCGATATTAGCAAATGATAAATACTCACTATGATCTCAATGGGTGCGAAGATGAGGATGGTGTAGAAGCGCTTGATGTAGGAATCTGAGATGAAGGCGCCAAGCAAGGAGAAGAAACAGATTGCACCAAAAAAGTTGGTGGAGGTGGTTGATGCATCCTTGACACCCATGTGCATCGTCCCATTTAAGTAGCTCACTAGGTTCAGTATCAGCGGAACACTTGATATATTTACCATCACAATGAGGACTGTAGATAAAGTTGAACACAGCATCAACAACCACTTATAAGCACTGTAAAAGATTACAACTAATGATGATGTGTATATTCCTTACCGTGGATGAACACGCTGGCTCTCACTCTGCCATGCCTCTTTCCATTAACAGGTCGTCCCCTCCAGTCCACAAGGCCTTGCAAAGCCATGGTTTCTGTTCTCACGTACTTGAGCTCCTCTCCCTATCTTTGCAAGCAACAAGTATGGCTTCAACTAGATCGAGCTTTGTTATAGCTGTGGAAGATGTGCATCGATCCCATCGCATGATTTGGAAGCACATACACCAAGTGGCCAAAACAAAGCCAAGGTTGTGTGCCAGTTTTCTCTTTCCACAGACTCCTATTTACTAAAAAATAACTATGTCACCAATCCTATCACCAAGAGTGATCAATTTAGATACCTAGAGGGCTACACACCTGTTTTGTAGTACCAAGATTTTATGACGACTCCATTCTTTTCGATATATAAAATATTCCTGGGCCGGCCTACACATACAGAAGACAGAAGAGCATCTCCAAATCTTGGATTTTTTTGGCAACAATGGAGAACAAATCTACATACAGAAGACAGAAGAGCATCTCCAAATCTTGGATTTTTGGCAACAATGGAGAACAAATCTCCAACCTTTTCCCAATCCGCCTCTCCCAAACTTTTGGCACTTGCAAAAACCTCCCATCGCACAAAAAACTCGTATTTTCCAACTTGAGGATTTGGACCAATTTAATAACTGGTGATGCTCAACTTAAGAAGCATATCACAAGTTATTACAAGAACCTGTTTGGTCCATCTGAGGATACATCAGTATCTTTAGACGAATCTCGAACAGATGACATCCCTCAAGTCTCACCTTTGGAGAATGAGTTGTTAATCGAGCCTTTTTCTCTCGAAGAAGTCAAAACAGCTATCTTCCAAATGGAACACAACAAAGCACCTGGCCCCGATGGCTTCCTTCCGAGTTTTATCGTGTTTGGGGGTACTTAAGGATGATTTGATGGCTTTATTTTCTGATTTCCATCAAGGAAATTTGCCTCTTAATCGTCTTAGCTTTGGTAATATAATATTGTTGCCCAAAAGAATGATGCAAGATCCGTTCAACAATACAGACCCATTTGTTTATTGAACGTTTCTTCCAAAATCTTTACCAAGGTAGCAACCAATAGATTAAATACCATTGCCCAAAAATTATAAGACCAACTCAGACGGCATTCCTACCAAAAGCAGAAACATCATGGAAGGTGCAGTTATTTTACACCTAAACAATTTATGAACTACATACAAAAAAGAGGGACGGGGTAATTTTTAAAATTGACTTTGAAAAAGCATATGATAAAGTAAATTAGAGTTTTTATAGCAACCCTTACGAATGAAAGGTTTCTCAAACAAATGGTGTGAGTGGGTACAACAATTCACACAAGCCTTACGAATGAAAGGTTTCTCAAACAAATGGTGTGAGTGGGTACAACAATTCACACAGGGAGGAAAATGTTAATATTAAGGTTAATGATCAACTAGGACCTTATTTTCGGACAAAAAAAGGTTTAAGGCAGGGGTGACCCCATGTCTCCTATACTATTTAACATAGTGGTGGACATGTTGGCCATACTCATTGCCAGAGCCAAGGTAGTGGGTCAAGTTGAGGGGGTAATCCCACATTCAGTGCAAGATGGCCTATCAATATTGCAATATGCGGATGACACCGTTATCATTATGAGCCACGATGTTGAAAAGGCAACTAACATGAAGCTGTTGCTTAGCACTTTTGAACAATTGTCTGGCTTAAAGATTAACTTTCATAAAAGTGAGGTCTTTTGTTTTGGCCGAGCTAAAAGAACATGAGGAGTTTTATTCGCAGCTTTTTGGTTGTGCCATTGGTAAATTCCCATTTCGATATCCGGGATTACCCATGCATTTTAGAAAGTTAAATAATAAAGATTGGAAAATTATTGAAGAAAGAATAGAGAAAAGATTAAGTGGATGGAAAGGCAAACTCATTTCGGTAGGGGGTCGGTTGGTACTCATAAATTCAGTGCTATCTAGCTTACCCATGTTTATAATGTCCTTCTTTGAACTAACGAAAGGAGTTTTTGGAAAAAAATTGAATGCTTCAAATCACGGTTCTATTGGCAAAATGATCAACATAAAATAAAATATAAATTAGTTAAATGGGATATATTACGTCAACCAAAAGACCAAGGGGCCTTGGAATTTTAGACTTGGAAATTCAAAATAAATGTTTGCTTAGTAAGTGGTTGTTTAAATTACTAAATGAGGAAGGGATATGGCAAGATCTATTAAGAAATAAATACATCAAGGATAAAACATTAGGGAGTTGTACAAAAAATCAACCGATTCACACTTTTGGAAGAGTCTTATGAATGTGAAAGATAATTTTATGGAGTTAGGACATTTTAAAGTAAAGGATGGGACACAAACTAGATTTTGGTTAGATACTTGGCTAGGTAACAAACCACTCAAAGATAGATTCCCAGCATTGTTTAAATATTGTAAGGAGAAAGCAGGATACAAGTAGCCAATGTAATGAGCACTCCTATACTAAATATTTCTTTTTAGAAGAAATTTAGTGGGAGCAAACATGATCAATTGGAACCGTATAGTACTTTCATTACAACATGTTAACTTATGCGAGGAAAGAGATGTGTTTGTTTGGGGCTTAAAGGCCTCGTGTACCTTTTACAGTCAAGTCTATGTATGCTGTGTTAATTAATAATGCTATGAGAGTGTCACAGATATTTGGCAAACAAAATTACCCATGAAAATTAAAAATTTATGTGGTACTTGAAACGAGGTGTAATCTTGACCAAAGATAATTTGGCTAGAAGAAATTGGCATGGAGATATCAGTTGTTCCTTTTGTCATTCCTTAGAATCGATTCAACGCCTCTTTTTTCATTGTTCTCATGCTAAATTTCTTTGGCGCTCCATTCATATACTTTTTGGAATTGCCCCACCTTTAAATACATATGACCTGTTCCAAAATTGGTCCAAAGTGGGCAACAAGAAGTATAATACATTATTGTTAACTGCAGCTGCATCTCTTTTTGGGCAATATGGTTAACTAGGAATGAGGTGGTTTTTGACAAATATAGACCAAAAACTCTCTTGCGGGTTCTATTCCGAGGAACGATAGCTTAGCCATCAATGGGCAAAACTACAAAGGCATGATGATCTTCAGGACCAAATGACCTTTGTGGCTTCACATTTAGAAACAGCGGCTCTTGATTTCTTCGAATCCAATGGATGGCTATCGCAAAGACATATTGGATATGTTTAGTCAAAACCTTTCCTTTTTTTTTCCCCACGCGTGTGATGGTTTTAAACAGCCCAAACGGTTATTTATGTGTTTGCTACTCTGTAATAAGAGGTCTGATTCTATCCTTGGATAGATGAAGCCGGATTTATTTAAATCCTTTATCTAAAAAAAAAAAACTCCCATCGCACGTATACAGAAAAACTCTCATTCATGCACCAAGGACTTGTTTAGTTTATGAAAAAACTGAACCCAAAAAGTGTTACAATAACTGCCGTGATTGAATTGCTTGCGCATGCATGGAGCATTAAATGTAGGTAAATAAAACTAATTACACAGTTTGACTGAAAAGTACGAAAACAAATCTTTTAAGTCAAGTTAGTCCATGTAATATAAACAAAAAGTGCTAAAACAACCGAACCACAAATATTTCATCAACTAAACACCCAAGGAGGAAACTGCCGTGACCTGTTTTTTTCTGTCCTGCTGGCCGCCGGATACTGCTTGCATGCTGTTGCTGCTGGCCGCAAGGTACTCCTGCTGGTTGTTGGCCAGGCCGCTGTGGCTGGATGCTGACCTGGCCGCTAGCAGCTGCTGCTGGCCAGTTCGTGCCTACTGCTGCCTCATGCCGGCCGGCTCTTGCATTGGCCAGCAGGGGAGACACTCCCAGCCAGCTCTAGGATCTAGTGGCCAGCTGGGAGGTATGTAATTTGATTATTTTATCTGAGATAACGAAGTAATTATTTAAGTACGAGTCTACACAAAAAAAAAAAAAAAAATTAGCACAAAATTTTTTTCAGGAGATTAAATGATAAGGTGCAAATTCTTTAGTCTATAGTTAAATTAATTGTGCAAGAAACTTTGTCCCATGATGAGGTTATTTCCTGTTGATGACCGGTGTTATTGTCTTCTCCGTGCTTCTAGGAGTGAGTCACTTATGGTATGATGAGACAATATCAAATTTTGTTTGACAAAATTGGTAGTTTATTTATATTGGAGGCACCACCGTGGAAACGACTATTAGACTGAGTAAAAAATAGTTTCCTCGCACGGTTTGATGCCATCAATCGTAAGGGCATGCGCAACGTGCACGCAAGTATTGACCTCAAGTGTATGACCCGATTTGTTGACAATAACCGCAATAAAGCCCACGATGCTGCAGCAATAAGTGTGGGCTCATGTACATCAAAAAGCACCTTCACATGTATGATGGTGAGTGAGAGAGAAAGGAAAGAAGAGAGAAATTATTGTTTATTAGCTTGTGGTGCACTTTAAGCTTGAGGTGTTTTTTTCATATGCACAATTAGTGAATTCCCCGCGTGTTGCCAAAGGGTATGAAGGAGAATTCTATGAGCTATAATATTACTATCACCCTCCTATTCTTTTTTCTTTCTTCTTAATTTTTTCCTTTTTTTTTTTTTTTTTTTTCTTTTTTTCTCTATACCAACGGGTCCCACTTATAATTTTATCAAAATATATCCATGTGAGATCTTGTTTTAAAGAATTTATTAAAATAAATTTAATGGTGTAATCAGAATTTGATTTATTTTTTTGGTTGATGAGTTATAACCTTTTTTTATACCCATAGACATGTGGGGCATCTTGATGACGTGGCGCGCAAGGAAGGGTTAGTGGGGGCTGGTGAGGTGGCATGCTAGTGGGGTGTTAGTGGGATGTGGTGAGGTGGTGTGTTTGCATGTCGAGAGAGAATTAGCTAGTGGGGGTTGCAAACATAAGTTTTATAGATAGCTATGGTGGGGGTTGCAAACATAATTTTTATAGATAGCTATGGTGCATCCCCACCGCGGCTAATACCACTTCTTGTATGAGCAATAAATGCCTAAGGCTAAGTCAGTATCATGGTGATGTTGCACCTACATAGAGAGGAAAGGAGTATGCTTTAGCCCAAGTGACGCGATGGAACACCAAGTGTCGGGCGCGAACCGCTCACTCTAGGGAGCCGCTGTCGTGTCGTGATCCTATGAGGCCTTGCTCCCAAATCCCAACGAGTTGGCCTTCGCTCACTGCGCTGCGAACGCCATCATGCTGAAGGTCTGTAACAAGTCGCCATTCCGATTATGTGGGTAGGGGCACCACTACTCGGGTAGTGGGCGGCCGAGCTCGTCCACGCTATCATTCGTGTCGTTCTCATGACGACGGGAGCGGTAGAGAGAAAGAAGTAAATGATAGAGGAGAAATAGAGGGACCCCCACATGTTTGATCCATGGTCAGCATGACAACTCAGCGTGAAAAAGTGGGTTCAAACCTGTTAGGATCAAGTGAGACCCGAAACCAAGTTTAAGGACCTCGAAATAGAATTTTATAATAGTATAGGGACTGGAATGACGCCTCATGCCAAGTTCAACGACGGGCCAAAAATATTCCTTTGTTTTTTTTATTCAATACAATGGTTTGTTGCGTCTGTTTAGTCAACGGTTTAGCCTGTTTAAATGACTATTTAGCTTGAATGAATTGGTTAGTTTGTTTAAACTTTTAGGCTAACAATTACCTATAACTACGGAAGTCATCGCGATCAAAGATTAAATTGTACTCTATAGATCTTATTTTTTTTTGTAGAAAGGGCCGAGCATAAATAAATAATGTATCACCTTCATTCGTCTTAGCTTTTCATAATGTTTGATGGTAGATTTTGTGTTTGCAGATTTTTTTTATCCTGCTGTAACATACAAGCATGTTTACCCGTATTTAAATATTCGGTGAAAATAAAAATAGTATACCGGACTGTCACCAACGCTGGTAAGATGAACAATCAAGAGGATGATCAAGCTTCGATTTGAATGATGTCGGCGGTGGGGAAAGAATTAGAAGACCCAGCTCAAGAGTGAATGGGCCGGAATGGGTTTGAGATGAGAAGCAACCCAGTCTACCTCACGTATTGGGCTTTTCCATTTTAGCTTTCATTTCTCTTTTTCGCAGGCCCATGTTAGACGGGCAACGGGGGATTACCGTGTGCTCCCCTATGTATTATGCTTGGAGACGAAGAAGAAGATTGAACTTGAACTCGTGATTTAAAACAAGCCGTAACGGCGTCGGCGGTGAGCTCTGGCGGATTGCCGAGTGTCGAAGTTTGGATTTGAGTTTCCACCTATCCCTCTGTTCATCAATCGGCGTAGGCGGGTTACATCCGGTATCGAGCCCTATTGATTCTCGGGCGCATACGTGTCGACTCGGTGGCGGATGGCGGCGGTGACACCCGAGGAGCAATTCGGCCAGATTCAAGCGCTTCTTGGGGAGAATTCAAAGGGGGATTTCTGAGCTCAAGTTGTCCATGTCGGAGATGCGTGAGATGCGGGGAGGAGATCCACAAGTGGAGACCTTAAGTCGACGTGCCTGTGTTCGCGAGTTGGAGCACGCCGTCGACGAGCTCGGCGCGAAGACGGACAGGGTCCTCGCCGGGCTTCGTTAGGCTAAACTTTTACCGACGGACAACCTCACTACCACTTCAACTACACCGATATTGGCTTTGGAGGATCACCGGTTGCCTCACGAAGTCGAAGATGTCAGGCTCTTTCGTGCTGGAGCCGCCCCACTCGGGCGACGTCTCGGTCTGATGACCACCGCGAGACTTGTTGGGAATATTCCCTAGAGATAATCATAGAGATGATTGTATCACCTTGTATCCATGATATATTATGTGTTCATGAATATCCATTAAAGACAACTTGTATCGATTGGCAATTATGTGAATTGTTTATGAGACTCTTTACTTGTATGGTTATTCGTAATTGTCCTCGGGTCGAGTTCATGTGAGGACACACATGAATATTAGATCAGCACACATATTGGTTGATGACTATGTTTCACAAGTCATAGACATGGAGATGTCAAACTAATAGTGTGGGCACATGTATGACATGGGGCTGGATTGACCCGACATGAGATGTTACTATTATTGTCTCTTTACACATCATGTACGTTATGTCCTTAGACCTGAGATTGTCGTATGTACTCAAGATGTGAAACGACCTACTTAGGGACTATCAAACGTTACTCCGTAATTGAGTAGCTATAAAGGTGGTCTTCGGGTTTGTTAGGAAGCATGCTGTGAGGCATAGTCAATCAAGATGGAATTGCCTCTCTCCATGAGAGAGAGATATCACTGGACCACTCGAATGATTGGATCAAGAAATGCATGGTCGTGCTTGTGTTAAGTGTTAACCCACGAGGTGGACCAAATATCGTGTGACAAGGGAATAACATGTATGTGAGTTTATGGTGGTTCGTCTGATATGATCATTGCGTACACATGGGAGTTGACATGTCTTGCTAGAGGCCGCTATCAGCTATTGGTCGAGTAGGAGTAATGTCTATGTGTGCGTGAGCCCATAGGGTCGCACGCTTAAGGGGAAGAAGGCCTAATTCGGATCTGATTCAATTAGACGAGGCTTAGGGTTACCGATGGGCCTCGAGCTCGGGAGCCCTGTTAGGGACGCCTATATATATGAGAGGTGGGCGCGGGGCTAGGTCAAGCCACGCCACTTTGGCAACCGCCGCCCACACGCCCTCGCCTCTTGCTCCTCGCGGACCTAGCAGTCCGCAGGCGCGACGCTTCCTCCCCTCCCACGTGTGGGATACCTTGGAGGTGCTACATCCGGAGCACAAGGACGAACCGCACGTGGAGGACGGACGTGGAACTGCGACGGCACGCTCTTTGCGACGCGTACATCAACGTCGGTCGACGCATCCGGCGCACCTACGCCGTCTAGTGGTAATCCGTGATCTATAACTAGCGGTAGTTCTGGTTTATGGGTAGAAAAGGTTTTGTTTTCTAGCTAGCGTAGCGATCCCATATTCGTTCAAGACTAGCCATGGGGTGGTGTTCACCGCCACCCCAGGTCACCACGAATTCAAAGGTGAAACCGATCTGAACAAATCTCATATGAATCATAACCGAAGCATACAATAGTTAGTGGTGATCATACTTGTCAAGCCTCGCCATAACCCAGCTATGCCTGATTTTCCATTCCCAAAGTTTGATGGTTCACAACTTAGATTGTGGATTAAACACTGTGAGTCTTTCTTCGTTGTGTATGAGGTGGATCCTAGGATGTGGGTAAAGTATGCTACTACGAACCTCACTAGATCTGCTGGTTTGTGGTACCAGATCCACCAATCCAAGTTATTAGCTATGAGTTGGCTAAAATTTTGTGATGTTGTTAGTACTAAATTCGATAAGGATGAGCACAACCACCTCATTAGAAATTTCTTCCATATGAACCAAACCAAAGTGTTGATGAGTACACTGTCCAATTTTGTGATTTAGTCCATCAGCTCTTAGCTCATGACCCCACTCTACCCATGACAAAGTGATCACCAATAGGTTTGTAGATGGTCTTCAAAAAGGAAATTAGAGTTGTTGTCATTATGCACAAACCAAAATATTTGGACTCATGAAGTTCCTTGGCTCTTTTACGGGAGGAGGCTCTCTTGGGGACCACTTTGCAAGCTACAAGAAAAATGAACCATGGAATTCCAAAAGTCAAATTCTGATGATACCGTAAGCGGTGGTGCGGTTATCGGCCAATGTATTCTCCTAGTCCCAGTGAGGATAAAAAGGCAGCCACCGCAAATGCTGTCAAACCAATGAAGACAAGTTGGAAACATTAAAAAGGTATAGAAAAGCAAAGGGCTTGTGTTTCAATTGTGGGGAGCAGTGGAATCCTGGTCACAAGTGCCAATCAGTTTCACTTCATGCAATGGAATAGGTATGGGAATTCTTATCTCCAGAACCTGCGGATATAGCCCACACTCAATCTAAAACTGATGATTCTGATGACGAATTGATGAGCATATCTTTACAAGCTATGAATGGTTTGGAAAATCATGAAACTACAAGACATAGAGGCTTTATATCCAAACATGAAGCATACATGTCAGTTGATTCTGGTAGCACTCATTGCTTTCTCAATGAAGCAATGGCAGCTAGACTATTGGGCAAGAAACCTCTAGCACATCTAGTGGCGAAGAACAGTGGGTAATGGCAATACCATACTGCTGTACCCATGAAATTCCTGATCAGATTTGGGTGTTTCTTAAATAAAAACATTCAAGATTCTGCCATTTGACTCATATGATGTTGTGCTTGGTATTGATTTGCTAGACAAGATCAGCCCTATGAATGTCCACTTTGGGGTAAAAAGTGGTTTGAAATTGATCATGAAGACAAGTTGGTCAAAATCCTTGGCATCACCATAGAAGTTGTCATGGGTCCCCGATATTGATGTTTGTCAATTGGATGCTTTGGCTAGACAAGACTCAATACAACATTGTATACGATGAATGTCATCTCCGATCCTTGACTAGTCGGTCAAAACTGTGCAACAATGAAGACATACCTCTAGATATCCAGATACTAGTGGATAAATATGCATCTCTCTTCCAGCCTCTACCTGGTTTGCCACCTAGGAGAGTTGGTGACCATAAAATTCATTTGGTGCTAGGAGCAACTCCTTTTAGATTAAGGCCCTATAGATATAATCCTTTTCAAATGGATGAAATTGAAAAACAGATACAAGAAATGTTGAGCAAGGGTTTGATTAAACCAAGTACAAGTCTATTTTCATCTCTAGTATTGTTGTAAAGAAGAAAACTGGTGATTGGAGACTCTGTGTGGATTATAGACGCTTTAATGCTTTAACAAAGGAAGAATAAGTATCCTTTACCTGTGATAGATGAGCTACTAGATGAGTTGAATGGAACCCAATGGTTTACATCTCTAGACTTATGTTCTGGATTCCACCAAATTAGAATGGCTAAAGGGGTGATGAGTTCAAAATAGCCTTTCAAACCCATAATGGCCATTTTGATTATCAAGTCATGCCTTATGGAGTAACTGGAGGACCACCTACTTTCCAAGAGTTCATGAACAATGTGCTAGGCCCTGTACTCAGAAAGTTTGTGGAAGTCTTTATAGATGATGTGCTTATCTACATCAAAACTTGGAAAGATCATTTACAACATATTTAGCAAGTCTTCCAGTTATTACTGACAAACCAAATCTATGTCAAGCTCTCTAAATGTTCTTTTGCTAAACAAGAGTTAAATTACTTGGGGCATGTTATTAGTCAATAGGAGTTTCTACTGGTCCCAAGAAGGCACAAATCATTGATGATTGGCCTCCACATGGTAATGTTAAGGAACTTAAAAAGTTTCTTGGGTATGGTTGCCTATTACGTGAAAAGTATGTCGAGAACTTTGGACTACTAGTAAGGCATTTGACTAACCCGCTAAAGAAAGGGGAATTATATGTCCGGACACCTGAAACAGAAGCTTCTTTTTAGGCCCTAAAGACTGCACTTATGACTGCACCTATTCTAGCCCTACTAGACTTTTCACAAGTGTTTATCTTGGAGACAGATGCTTCTAATAAGGGTATTGGGGTTGTATTGCAGCAAAATGGTCACCCAATTGCTTATGTCAACAAAGCTTTAGGGCTTAAAGCTCAAGGGTTATCAACATATGAGAAAGAATGCTTTCCAATATTAATGGCTATTGAACATTGGAGATCATATTTACTCAATTAAGAGTTCATCATCAAGATCGATCAAAAGAGTCTCATTCACCTTGATGACCAAAGACTTTCTACACCTTGGCAGCATAAAGCATTAACCAAGTTGTTGGGCCTCAAATGTAAGATTGTATACAACCAAGGTAAAGATAATAGAGTAGCAGATGCTCTATCTAGAACTAATCATGCTTAGCCTCATGATTTGTCTGCAGTGTCTGTGGCCAGTTCACCTTAGACACAAACATTACAGAATCCTTACCTGTCTGACCCTACATCTGTCCAACTCTTGCCAGAATTAACTATCCAGTCTCCTTCTGGCCACTATGTCCTTCATAAGGGAATCATTTATTATAAGTCCAGGATATGGATAGGTAATGCATCAGAAATCCAATAGCAAATCTTATGTGCTTTACATAACAGTGCTATAGGTGGACATTCAGGATATGAAGCTACTTATCACAGAGTAAAAAGGTTGCTTGCATGGCCCCAACTCAAACAATCTATCAAAATTTTGTGGCTCAGTGTGCTATATGTTAGCAAGCCAAAACTGAAAGAGTGGCTTCCCCTGGATTGTTTTCACCAATACCTATGCCTGATGGAGCATGGAAATGCATCACTATGGATTTCATTGAGGGATTACCCAAGTCAAAGAACTACAGTTGCATCTTGGTTTACAGGTTTTCCAAGTATGCTCACTTTGTTCCCTTAACTCCTCCATTTACCACTCTACAAGTTGCTCTTGCTTTGATGGACAACATATTTAAGATTCATGGTTTGCCATACTCCATAACATCTGATAGAGATCGGATTTTTACATCCAAATTGTGGAATGCATTATTCAGTTTCTTTGGTGCTGACTTGCACAGAAGCAGTGCTTACCACCCTAAGTCAGATGGGCAAACTAAAAGAGTGAATCAATGTTTAGAAACATATTTAAGATGCTTTGTCCACTCTTGTCCAACCAAATGGTCTTCTTGGCTGTCCTTGGCACAGTTTTGGTATAATACATCCTATCATTCATCACTGGGTAAAACACCATTTTTATGCTATTTGGCAACCACCCACATAACTTGGGCATTGAACCACCTGGGGGCTCTGATATCATAGAATTAGATACCTGGCTTCAAGAACGAGAGCTTATGCGAGCCTTGTCAAGCAACACTTACTTCGAGCACAAAAAGAAGATGAAATTTCCAAATGATAAGAAACGCTCACCTCGGGATTTCTCAGTTGGTGATTGGGTTTATGTCAAGCTCCAGCGATATGTCCAAACATCTCTAGCCAATAGATCCTCCAACAAACTATCTTTCAGATACTTTGGTCCCTTTCATATAACAGACAAGATAAATGCAGTGGCATACAGACTTACCTGAACATTCACTTATCCATCCCGTGTTTCATGTTTCTCAACTGAAACGAATGATTCCATGTGATGCACTGGTCAGTGCTACACTGCCAGACATATCTCTGCACTTTCAGGTACCTAAGAAGATCCTGGACCGTCGTATCCATCACCATAACAACACTGCGGTGTCTCAAGTGTTGGTGCAGTGGACTGATCTACCTGTCGAGCTCGCAGAATCGGAGAATGAAGATGCTCTTCGACAGGGGAGTTTCCACGAGCCACGGCTTGGGGACAAGCCGTGTTTCAAGGGGCGGACGAATGTCACCAACGTTGGTAAGATGAACAGTCAAGAGGATGATCAAGCTTCTGATTGAATGATGCCGGCGGCGCGAAAAGGATTAGGAGACCCAACTCAAGAGTGAATGGGCTGGAATGGGTTTGTGATGAGAAGCAACCCAGTCTATCTCACGTATTGGGCTTTTCCATTTTAGCTTTCCTTTCTCTTTCGCATGCCCCATGTTAACGGGCAACGGCTATTGTTGTGTGCTCCCTATGTATTATGCTTGGAGACGAAGAAGAAGATTGAACTTGTACTCGTGACAGAAACCGAGCCGTAGCTGTGTCGGCGGAGAGCTCCTGGTGGATTGCCAGAGTGTCGAGTTTCGATTCGAGTTTACACCTATCCCTCGGTTCATCAATCGAAGTAGACAGGTTACCTAATAATCGGCGCAAAATCCATATTTTTATAACTTGCGTGTTTAGAACACGTCAACTAATAATTGATGACGATGAATATCACATCGTCAAAGCACAGCATCAAGCTTGTTGGATGCAGGAGACACCTTGTGATCCTCCATCGCCGACTGCATCCTCGGACGATGCCTGTAGGTGTACCTCCATGCGCACAACAGGTAGAGAAGCAAGGCGACGAGTCCGAAGAGCGCAAGCAGCCAGTAGAACAAGTCGAGGCGACCGGCGCTGAGGCTGGCGCCGTCGAGCCGCAGTGCCGGCGCCATGGCGCGCGGTGGTGCTGTTGACCACCCGGATGAGGAAGCTCCCGAGCCACGACGCGATGCCGAGGATGCAGAAGAAGACGGCGCCCCCGATGGACTTCATGCCGGCGGAGGCCTCGCTGTAGAAGAACTCGAGCAGGCCGACGAAGGAGGTGACGTCCATGACGCCGAGCAGGAAGAACTGCGGCGTCAGCCAGAACACCGACATCTCGGCGGATTCGGCGCCACCATTGCGCCTGCGTCGGCCTTCGACCACGGCGGCCACGGCGAGCGCCACGACGTTGGACGCGAACCCGACGCCGATCCGCTGCAGGTGCGTGATGCCGCCGGCGTACCCCGTGGCGCGGCGCAGCCACGGCACGACGGCGCGGTCGTAGACCACGAGGATCAGCATCTGGAACACGATCGGGATCACGAACAGGCTCGCCGGCGGGACGTGGGTGCCGCCGAGACGGGTGTCCATGGTGCCGCCCTGCTGCACCGTGAAGGTCAGGAGCAGCGGGATCGGGAGGTAGCCCAGGACGGAGCTCACGAAGACCGGCAGCATCCGGAGGATGATCTTGGCCTCCTCCACCTGCGTCACCGTGCACTGCGACCACCGCCGCGCGTCGCCGTCGTCCACGGCCGCTTTGTCGAGGAACCTTTTTTTTTTAAGAATTCATGGTCAAAGCATGTCCTCCAACTTGTTCAAAAGGAAACAAAATTAATCATAGACATCCTATTATAACCGTGAAAGATCCTAGCTGGTGACGCGGGAATTTCATCAAAAGACAAAACTTTTGTAACATTTTTTTTTTTTACAGTACACAAATGTCACATCTATTATTGGACTATAGTGAGAGTAAAACCAAAAGCAAATTGTCTCTGCAAAAGCGTTGACAATGTCTTCGTTGATGAGATGGTGGCTATGATTGCATTATATAAATGTACTTTTTTGTATATGGAAATATTTATTTATATTTATTATGAAACAACAGAAGGGGAGAATACTCTTGTACGTGGGACTCTGGCAGACATGGATGGAGAGATAAGCCCACTCACTTGAAACCTGAAGTTCTCTCCAGCACTTCGATGCTGGTGGTGTCGTGCATCCCAACCAAATCCTCAGGCACTGAAAGATTCCTCTTCCTAAAAGCTGCCACAAAAACCTGTGGTTCACACAAAAATTGGTCAACAAATTTCAAAATATATTTTCATAGAAAAATATAATATCACAATTTTTCCATAGAAAATAATGCTAACACTTTTAGTACGTCTACTAGTATACCTGAAGGATTCTTGTGAGGGGCTCCCCAGTGGGCTTCTGGTGGCGATAGAATGGCAGGCCGG
Source organism: Hyparrhenia diplandra (assembly GCA_015847255.1). NCBI lineage: Eukaryota > Viridiplantae > Streptophyta > Magnoliopsida > Poales > Poaceae > Hyparrhenia > Hyparrhenia diplandra. The sequence continues at coordinate 10,968 of JADLZK010002910.1, read as the reverse complement.
CGGCGAGGACGAGAGTGCCTAGGAGCGCGACGAGCGCGGACAGCACGAAGCCGAGGTCCCAGCCCTCGTTGTTCTGCACCCACACCACGAAGACCAAGCCCACGAATCCGCCCAGCGAGATGCAGAAGGCGTACCAGTTGAAGAAGCTGGCCTTGCCTCTGACCTCCCCGCGGGTCGTCGCCGTCGAACTGGTCGCCGCCCAGCGCCGCCGCGCACACCCGCACGGCGCCCTCGCCGATCGGGATCACGTACAGGCCCAGGGTGAGAAGGCTCAGGTTAAGGCCGCTCACCGTCGTACACTCGCCCGGGTTGTTCACGATGTCGCACGGTGGCGGGTGCAGCGACGGCAAGTGAGCTTGGCATGCTAGCAGCATGTAACCCTGTCGTCCATGGCAAGAGTTCCATCATACATGGTCAAGTATATTTTTATGCTACTGATGAGGTACTACGTACATACGTTTTTTTAGATAATTGATAAATAATCCAACTTCATCTATGAGCAGATAGAATCAGACCAATTATTACAAAGAAATGCGTACGTACTCACCGCAATCTCGATGGGAGCGAATATGAGGATTGTGTAGAAGCGCTTGACGTAGGAGTCGGAGATGAAAGCACCCAAGAAGGTGAAGACGCAGATGGCACCAAAGAAGTTGGCGGCGGTGGTGGAGGCGTCGGCGATGCCCATATGCATCTTCCCATGCAGGTAGCTCACCACGTTCAACAACATCGGGATGTTTCCAATGTTTGTCATCACAACCAGGACTGCAAACAAATATACCTTGCATTGCTTTATTCATATCCATCTTCAATTTGTGGTAAAATGTTGTTCACACAGAGTGAAAAATTTGTTTTATCAAGGCCGCAGTGAGAGCAATTTTACTTACAGTAGATGAACATGGAGGCTTTTTACCCCACCTTGCCTTTGGGGGTTAACCGGACGTCCCTTCCAGTCTACAAGGCCTTGCAAAGCCATGGCTTACAGCTAGCGATCAGAACACCTATCGCAAAGCCAACAAAACTAGCTTCACTTGACCAACGTCTCTTCGTTTTTCTGTGTGACACTCTACTAGCTGCTTATGATCTCCGCCAGCAACTAATGCTTTTTATAGCCATGGAATGTGAGCAACCCATTCAATTTTTTTTGTGGACACATGGGCTGATAGTAGGTAAAACAAAAAAATAGTGCAGGTGTGTCTCCGTGTGTGACCATGACTTGTTCGTTTACTAAGTAAATGTTTGTAAGATTATTGTAATCCGAAAAAGGTAATTGTGAGGGCACTTTCACCGAATCACAACCTCAAAGATTGATTCGATACCTTCGAGCACTACTTTGTCCATATCCAGATAGTAACATGTGGACTAAGATGTGTCTACTTCATTATGTATTTTTAACCTGCCTGCAGTGGGTTTGTGCTATTTATCACATTAACACTTTATTTGTGCCATGCACATATCAAAATTGTCCATTAATTTTGGTTAAATCAACTTGTGCTAACACAATTCTTTAAGCTTCTGCGAACCTGTTTTAGCTTACATGGTAGTGATACCCGATTGGTTTGAGAAGTTTGAGAAGTAACTACGAACTCGTTGTGATGAGCATTTCTCGGACTTGTTCACCGAAACAATTGCTTATAAGGCATCGAGTTGTGAAATATTATGCCCGTAGTGGTTACCTAAAATTTCTATTTGTTTAAACTGTGTCTTTCAGTAGTATGGAGGAAGTCTATATAGTTTATTAAATCTGTTATATAATATAGAAACAATGCAGTAGTAAAAGGTGGTCAAAATTGAGCCAATTAAAGAATTGCTTTGTGCAATGACAGTAGTGCAACCTTCATCATTATCATTGAATGATCACATGTCCAGATTATATCTTTTCAAGACTTATCCACCATATGTGTTCCTATGGCTATTATGCCATCACTTGTCTTTTTTTTCGGGAAAGCGACTTGACACCATTTATAGGACCTCTGGATGGTACGTCCTCCTACTAACTTTATGTGAGCAACTATTTAACAATTTGCATTGCAATTGTTTTCCACGCAAAATGTACCATTGAAAGTAAATGGTTGTGAGTGCAGGCTACTCCCCTCGAAGCCATTTTTCTATGTATGCACTACAACCCACTAACAGAGTTTTTTTTTCTCAAATAAACAAAAAAAAATGTGCATCTTTTGTATTAAGACGAAAATAGTGAAGGTTACAACAACGCGCGCCATGAATAGCATACAGGGGGGATTAGAGTTATACAATCAATTCAGCCCTCCCTAGTAGAAGGAGATTAAATGCTTTTTTACTCGCTAATCAAACTACCTAGCCGTCATCGGCGATCGAGGCCTTGATAACTTGCGCGCGAAGCCTCGACCCCTCACCTAGCATGATCTCTCGCAACACTTCTTTATGTGAGGTGTTGGGATTGTCGCCAAAGACGCCTCTCGTGGCCTCCTTTGCCACCATAGATGGTTGTGTCGTCCGTTCATCGATGAACCCCATTCGCTGCATCACCAACACCTCCCCCATTTAGAGACAGCACGCCGATAGCGGCCGGGACGACGCAACCTCTTTGCTGCGAGTGTGACAACGCTGGTTCCGGTGGCGTCACCTCCACCGGGGGGCAGCAACGGCGATGGCACCTTACAATAATCCTGCTAGCGGCTGCTTCAACCTCTCGCCGAGGAGTCGGCCGACCGTGGAGAGGCTTCGCAACCACTCCGATAGGGGTGGCTCTCACGACCGCGATCGGCGTCCACAATGTCGCGTGCAGCCCTCTAGCGGCGGCAGCATACTTGGACTTGTTAGCATCGGACCCAAGCCTAGTGGCCAGCCCACCTCTCCCACGTTGCCCTAGGCACCGCCCGGCAAGGGCGCGACCATCCACCGGCCGAGTAGGGACACCACTCACCAGCTATGGATGCGGACGGTCTCGTTTTTCCCTTCTTTGTTGAGGCTCATCTCGCCCACCCACCGGCTCCGCCATGGAAAAGAGCCACAACAGGACCGGACCCGAGGGGCGAGCACGAGCGGGATCGACAACCCACCATCGCATCACCACGCCTCGGCGCCGGAGGTTGAGCGCGCAATAGAGGCCCCCGGTGGTGTTGACAACAACAAAGGGCTACGACCCTTGAAAAATCACGCCCGGGAAGGGCGTTGGTGTCGCTTTCGGTGTTGGAGTCGCCGAGGAGGTCGCCGTCCCACCCAATGACGGGCCTTAGGCCATCCCATCGAGCTACCTCTTGGATGGAAGGGGCGGCTTGGGGGATATGATGGATGACATGCTCGGTGCGGGGGGGGATGAGGGAAGGCATCGAGGTTGGAGGGGATGCGGGGGGGAGTGCCCAAGCCGCCCGAGATCCGGCGAGACACTAGCCATCAAGCCGCCCTCATCATCGAGAGACATCTTTGGCGAGGCCCGGCGAGAGTCCGATGGCGCCCGAAGGAGCCGGCAGGCAGTGTGCAGGTCACGTGGCGGAGTCACCGCCGCCAGCGGCCGCCTCAACCCCGGGAGAAGCATCCGCCTTTGGATCCATCGGGACAATCGCTTCCGACAAGCCATGATCGGCCACGGAGCACCTCCATCTCTCTACTCTCTCGGCGCAGCTATCGGAAGCACCGGTGTCTCACGCCATTGGCCGGGAGAGGCAGTGCGGGCGAAGGACAAGCGGGGGTGGCTCGTGGGCCACCGGGGCGCCTATCGGAGCGGAGGTGACACCCGCAACACTAGATTGAGCCGAGCCCTAGGGCCAGCGAATGAAGCATCTCCAGGGCGCAGCTCCCGCTGGGTCACTATCGACCATCGATGAAGGCAAAGCAAAGCGCGAAGAGGTGGTGGAGTAGGCGGGGCGGCGGGTTTGGGCTGCCACGGCCGACGGTGGCACCCCCAACCCCGATCTCGGGTAGCATGTAGCCGGCTCCGCACAGCCCTCGACCTCCGTCGCGCGGGGGGATAAGAGGGTGCGAGGGGGAGGCTGGGAGGGGTGGTGAAGGGGCCGGATGGCGGGCCTTGGCCACCATGGCTAGGCTGGCGGCGGTGCCGCCACCGCCCCTGCCCTAGGCCCACGACGGAGGCTTCACTAGGAAGGGGGAGGGGGGGGAGGGGGGGTAGAGGGTAGGAAGGTGGTGGAGAGGCGGGCAGGGCGGCGTCCGGGTTACCCCTCGGGCGCGTTGGGGGACATCCCCGCAGGGTCCTACCCACTAACAGAGTTAATAAGAAAACCACTACCAGTGGAGGAGAATTAACACAAGGATCTTTTTTGCTTGGCCTGCATCTAGAGATTGGACGTGGATGCCTTGTGAGCCTTTCAGTTAATTCAATTCGATCTAGCTTATGCAGAAGACGTGGTTGCTCGTGTGTGCTGGTGGCGCGAGCGCAGTGTTTCGAGTGTGTGCAGTGTGCTTTTCGTATAAATTCTTAGAGTGCACAAAATTAAACTTATATTAGCCAGATTAATGGGTAGTTGTACTTGTTCCGCGAACTCAATCCTCATTCAGTTAAAAGTTATAGCATTTCATAGTCTTTCTTAAATTTACTGTAAAAATATAATTTGGAGAATCATCATTTGAGTAAAAATTCGCTTTATCCTGTCCAACTATCTCTATCTTTGGCTAGCGAGAGGATGTGTATATTTAGAGATCCAATTAAAGAGACTATTGGAGAGTATTTTTTTCTTCAAATATGTATTCATCTAAATTAGGAGGTATATATAAAGAGCCTTTTGGAGTTGTTCTTTCGAGACTTGTTTGTGGCAAACCACCGCAGTGTGGCATGGCCCCAGTCACACTTCACCTGAACAGGAAATGTTGCTGTGTAGCTATCAAGGCTACTCCCATGAAAGCCATTGTTCTATGCACTACAACCCACTACCAGTGGAGGGGGTGTACCGCAAGTATCTTTATTTGCTTGGCCTGCATCTAGTGATTGGACATGCTGTCCTGATAATGCTAATTTTTAGTTGGAAGAGTACATCATCATATTGACTTTGATTTGCTATCACAAAGTTAAGGTAAGATAATCCATAACAAAGAATACTAGTCGTCCCTTTGGCATTATCCACGCACAGGATCAGAGTTGGAGAACACACATGATGCCCTCTACTTGCCCGTAATCCATTGGTCGTTCACAAACGAGTGATCTCCGCGAGTTATGACACATCACCGTCTGTGAGATCAGTTGCTAATGCTGTTTAATTGGACAAGGAAATAACAGAGAGTGCAATATATATTCGTGCCGGCATTTTTGCTGTTTGGATAGTCCTTTGTTTGGCCACTCAGAGATAGCGGCGGACAAAGAGGACCAAATGTATACCTATCTCTATCTGTGTGTAATCACCATCGACGACGACTTCTCTTCGAGGTAGGTAACTGTTGAGCTTGGACCCTGCTGCATTCGGCCCCATTCGCGGTTGGTATACCGGTATCAGGTCAACGGACCGCTCGATTCGGATAGCGCAGTTAGCCGGCCGGTAGACAAATAAAAAATCACCATACCAGTATTGTTACATTTTGTGATCTAGGCAGTTCTGTTTTCCTGAATTTATTTAAACATGTTTTTTTCATATCTCACAATTCAAAAGCCTCTACAGATTGTTGTATTTGATTGGAATTGACCAATTTCATTTAACAGTTAAACAAAAGGAAATTTAAGGGTAGGATTAATGCTAGGTGAAATTCATGATTTGTAAGTATTAATTTTATACTCCCTCTCTTCCAAAATATAAGTCGCTTTGAATGTTTGGTTTGTCTATTTAGTTATGTATTTAGAGAAATAGATTAATTAAAAAAATCAAAACGACTTATAATTTGGAACATAGAGAATAATATATTACTTATATTCAGACTAGGATTAATGTTATGTGAAAAGGGACATGATATGGTGAGAGAAAGGATGCATTCAATAAGGGCTCACCTAGTGATCGCTTTAACTTTTTGGTACATCTACTCTACTTTACTACTTTACTACACAACAAGGATGCATTCAACAAGGGCCCACCTAGTGTCACACTTAGTCAACGATTCGCCCCGGGATAAGCGGAGTGGCCAAAATATTTAATTATTATATAGCTTTTATTAGTAAATTTATTTAGTTGAATTAAACTCCACTCAAAAGACTAATAGGTCTGGCCCGTTAGTAATTGTAAACCCCTCGTATAAATATGGGGGCAACTATTGTGAGACAATCAATCAAGAAATAATTTAGGGTTTTTTTACCCTTCAGCTCTCCAACCTCACGGTTGCCGCCGCCGTCGCGCCACCACTGCGCGCGCCAAGATCCGGCATCGCCGCGCCATCGGCGTCGTCGTGTTCTTCTACGCCACGTCACGCCCTCCATCTTCCCCTCGCGTTGACCGGAAACAGTTTGTGATAGATTGGTACCGGAGACCGAGGCGATCCAATGGTCTCCCGACCGAGCAAAAATTCATAGCGGACATCGGCCAACATCATCAACAACTACATAGCAGCCATGGAGGCGTCATCGCCCCCACCATCGCCCCAAAATACGTTCTGCCCTCTAAGCGCTCTCTTCGGTCTATGGACACCGATGAGTTCACCATCCACCACGCTCCGACCCCAAGATTCTTCGACCATCAAACTGCCTAGAAACTCATACGAAATTGCTACGAAATTTCTATAGATAACCCTACAGAAAATCCTCATAAAATTCCTCCTCCGTAAATTCCTACACGGACCGGCAATAATCTAAAATTATTTTTTCCTAAGTGTGATGGTAAGGGAGATCCATCTCATTAGGCAGTATAAATGCAATAAATTTTTTTCTCGCTCAAGGAATAGAAGACAATGATCGATTCACCTTGCTTCATTCCACTTTTAAGGGAATGCACTATCTTGGTTTATTCGTTGGGGAAAACGAACTGGTTCAACCAAATTGACCGAATTTTCTCGCAGCTTAATCAACATGCATTTTGGATCGCCAATGCATAATTATCTCGGCGACCGACAATCACACGCCAATTGGGATATTTGGACACCTACACGTATAAAATTCACAAAGAACGCTGAATAAGGTACTACACCTCTCTCCCAAACGGCGAAAGTTATGCTTTATGTGACCGGTCTAGCCCTCCGATTCGAGATAGAGGTACAACTACACCAACCACCCGACATGGAGACCGCCATAGCATTGGCCGACGTTTCTATTTATCAACACATCGTCAAAACTCAAAGGTACATAATCGGGCGACATTTCGATGTTCAAATATCGGTTCATGGATTAACCGCATATCTACATGTCCCACTATGCAATTAATGATCACCATGAATGACAACAATTTATTGACTTAATTGGATTACAGTTCAACACAAAATTTTGTGGATTCTCGACTTGGCAACCAAACTGAACCTACCAAGCTCTCCCAACGCAGCTCTCTCCGCGAGTCGCCAGGCCAATGGACAACATATAACAAATGTTGAGAGGTATGATGATATTGAATTTTCTATTGCTAATGAAATTTTTCGTAATAGCAGCTCCACGCACAACTCATAGCCTTGGTCATTAATTTTTGGCAAAAATATGCTCTCAAGGAAGAATTGAACCCATGACCAGCTGCAAGGCATGTGACAGCGCTACCACTGGGATACTCATTGATCCTTGTTGAGTGCATGAAGTTTATTTAATTTATCACTTCATCATGCTAATTAAATTGTTAGGACGATGAAGATGATGATTTTTAGTATGGATAGTTCAGTTTTTATATTTTTGGTTCTGGAATTTGCTTAAAACATTACAGTGTAGTTCAGTTCAGATTATTGTAACGCTACTCCTCCGAAATGGTATTAGAAGTCGTTTAGGACAGCTGACACGGTCTCCAAAAACACAACTTTGACCTCTTATTATTATTATAAAAATATTTATGGAGATGTGATATATGTATACTTTTATCAAAGTATTTTTAAGACAAATCTACTCATATAATTTTTACATTTACAAACTCAACAACTTAAAAAGTTATTGATGATTTATATTCGATGTTTGACCCAAACCTTGTCCGAAACGACTTTCTAATACTATCCCGAGGGAGTACATTATTTTTGTGGTTTGCTATTTTTGGTTCTCGGATTTGCTTAAGCATTGAGATTATTGTAACATACATTATTTTTGTGGTGCTGGTATGTTTAAGCATTGGGATTTGCTTAAGCATTACGAGGAAGTTCAGATTTGCTTTTGAATTATGAAACACTTCTTATGCCGGACCTTATGCCGGACTCAAGATGAACATGGCACATATATATTACTAGAGCTACTGAGCTCGAGGATCACAAACCATCCGGGTGGCACATATATACAACTAAACTTGAGCTACTAGGGCTCGGGTTCACAAAACCATCCAAAAGACATCCAGGTGGCATCACTAGGTGTTCTAGATGCCATCGGATCATACTACATTTTCTTCTAGATTACATTTACAACTATGGATAGCTGGACAACATGCAGTCTTGGAAGTGCTTAATTTTCTTCGCTCCGTCACCGCTTGTTCAGATCAGCAATGTCATCGCCGCGTGACACTCGACATCATATTCAGCTATCCGAATCTAAGTCCATTCTTCTCGGCGCAGGTCCCGCAATCTTGTCCATCAGCATCCTTCATCTTGTCTATCAGCATCCTTCATCTTGTCCATCGCGATTCCTCGTGCATCTTGTTCGGCCTTCGATGCGCTCTCCACCACCTTGTTCTCAAGAGCGCTGCACTTTACATTTGCGCAGTCGAGAGCGAGCGACACCGTTCATCTTGCGGCGAGTTGGCACTCTAAAACATGACAAAAATAAACATGTCAATTGCATGTACTCGACTAGTCTCATAATTTATTCTAAAAATATATCATGGGATGATAAATTTTCACATGGAAGATATATATTTAATTTTTTTTCATAATTTATTCACAAAAATATATCATAACGTAAGCTGATAGTAAGCACATGATATAACAATATGAGATAGATATGCATGACACAAAAGACAATTAAAGCGTGTCCGATGTAGTATAATTTTATGTAGTATGTAAATTTTTGTTAGTTTGATCACGAGTAAATTTTTGTTACCCATTTCCTATCTGAGACCCTGTCCAAGCTGAATATATCACGAGACTTTCCATGGAAATATCGAGTAGCATGAATTGGCACAAGCCGCATACGCATTTCCTAATATCTGACACGATTTAATGTACAACTAGCACATTTGGCCTCAAGAAACTTTAGAAAGCAGAGCTTTTCTAGCTGCGCCCTTCTTCAAATAAACGACTTACGGAGGAGAGTATCTACGGATATGCAGCCGCTGTCCAAAACGGCCACGGGGAAAAGAGGAGCATAAATATATGATCATGCGGGTCAATAGCGATTGGGTAGATCTGGGTAGAGAAATGTGACGAGCTTGTTATATACTTGTGCGTCGTTAGCTCTTCCATCTTGAGTTGAATATTTAGGATAAGTATACAATAGTAGAAATTATAGTATAATCAAAATTTTTAGGATTGCATATACAAACTGCAAGATGCAAACATCTAGTTCAGCGATTTGTGATTGAGCAAACATAAGTATTGTCAAAGCTGCAAAAACATGGATTATCATCAAAACTAATATTATCAAGTGCTTAAAGGAGAGTTTCTTACATCTGAAAAAATCTAAGTTGTGCTGAACTAAGCGACATGATAACGCGAACTAAGCGACCGCGAGCAAGGATACTTCAACGATACACTTCTACATGGTTCTCAGTATCGCTGAATCCCAAATTACTCCATCGACTTGTGTGTATGACTCCATCGAGCGTCGCAATCCCAAATTACTTGAGACCTAAACCGTAATGTCACGAACGGTAGCGCGAGAAGGGCGATGATGACTCGGCGTTGGCGGGCTACGGACGGTCCGCGAGCTGCGTGAGGCCTCTTCTTGATGGCGGACGACCCGGTACGGCGTCGGCGCGCGAGCGCTGGCGAGCCACTTGTAGGCCTTCTTCTTGATGGCGGACGACCCGCGACGGCGTCGGCGCGGGCGAGCCCTGTTCGAGCCCTCTTCTTGATGGCCGGACGACCCGCGACTTCGCGGGATCCCTCGCCTTCCCCATCGAGGCTCGCGCGCGCGATGGACCCAAAGTGGCGCGATGAGGGATGTGGATGATGGTTTTGGGGAGCCGATGTGGGCGTATGGCCTTTTAATGGTCCTTATGTTATTGATATAATATAAATAAAATCAGGTTACAGAGCTTAACAAAAAGCGCACTTGTATGGTGCGAGTGGTAAAACCGACCTCGATTTAATGCCATATTTATTTTTTGCTTCCTCTACAAATATGTCTCCAAATGGGTTCAATCTTTTGGGATGTTTATGGACCCAAGGTATGATGTTGTGTGAGGTTATGCAATTTTTCGGACCAAGTCGACTATTTTTATATTTATTTAATGCATTATGACATATTAATTCTAGAAAATGCCTAAAGCTAGCTAAAAATCTATAAACTTGCATGGCCCCACATTTTGGTGTACAATCATGACAAAAAAGTTTCAATGCGCTCGACAAAGACTTGACGTCTATAATCTAAGAAGGATCACAACTCATATACACACTAGAGACTAAAGCGAGAGATTTTTCATGAACATGTGAGGTTTGTGACTACCACTCTCTCCAAAATGGGGTTCAAATCGGGATGTTTATGGACCCAAAGTGTGATGTTGTGTGAGGTTATGCAATTTTTAGGACCAAGTTGACTATTTTTATATTTATTTAATGCACTATGACATATTAATTCTAGAAAATGCCTAAGCTAGCCATCTATAAACTTGCATGGCCCCACATTTTTGGTGTACAATCATGACAAAAATGTTTTATCGCGTCGACAAAGACTTGATGTCTATACTCTAAGAAGGCTCACAACTCTTATACACGAGAGACTAAGCGAGAGATGTCCATGAACATGTGCGAGGTTTGATACTACCACTCTCTAAATGGGTTCAAATTTTT